>CM021109.1:154085157-154149827 GCA_007115665.2 Sequoiadendron giganteum | reverse complement strand
ATCTTGTCCATCTGGAGAAAGGAGGCAACACAAAATAGAATCTTCACACAGTTATAATGTCCTCATGATATATTGTGTAGATTACCTTAAGCTCCTCATAAATGACTGTCACAACCAGCCTCATGGCCAACCCAGCCTCTTGGCCTCCATAGGTTCACATCCTTGCAGATTTGAGAGTCTAAGTGTTCACGGTAAAATAATGCTCAAACACTCTCAGCCTCTCTCTCTTCACTCATTATTCTTATCTGACTACACCTTAGATTGCATATAATCTCTTACCATGTGCCAACCTTCTCTACCCCAACCAAGCCTTCAACGGTATCCAAGATAATCAATATCCCACCTGCAAGCTTTAACCATCTCTGATAACATGCACTGACCTTGCAAATGCATCGATCCACACACAACATTAAATCAACTTCAGACACATCCCTCAACCTTACTTTAATAATGCAGCTCAATCGTAATCAAGAAAATAAAACTTTTGGCCAATCAGATCTTATAGATTTGCCACATGTCACTATTCGATTCACCTATCGCTCCTGAAAACTGGTCCAACTCGGTCAATTGAGCTCTGAGCTCGCTCGAGCTCCTACCATGTAACCACCGATCGCAACATCGCCTTCTGCAATATAGCGGTGAGCTTGCCCGAGCTCACCCAGCCTCCTACCTCACTACCACTACCCTATCGGACTCGCCTTGTGGTATGGCAGTAGCCACTAGTGAGATGGTCAATGGTCTCACTGTGCTACCGTGGAGACTACCAGGTCTCACTGCGGTAGAGCGGTGACTGCATAGGAAGACCATCAGTGGTCTCACCGCAACCACTGCATTGAGAAAACTCACCGCCCATGGTGGAGCGGTAACGGCCAGACCGACCATAGGTGGTCTCACTGTGCCCACCATAGTGAGTGGACCCACCACCCGTGGGAAGGTAGTAAACATCGAGACAAGCCACACGCAGCCTTACCACGCCACTACAGTGAGTGAACTCACCATGTGTAGTAAGGTGGTAACCATCCTCCACCACCTCACCACCTCTGCACCACTCACTGCGCTACCTCACCACCAACGAGAAACCTCCATGGTAAGAAGGTAACCACCATGCCCATGACCGTCGGTTACCATGCCACCACCAGACAAGAAGAAGATTGTTACAGTAAGGTGGTAACACCGCCCAACTGCCAGACCGAGCAAGGTGGCTTGTGATAAAGCAGTAAACTACATAACTGCGCCATGAAGGAAAGAACATGCAATAGTATGGTGGTAAAGGACAAAAGACATGAAGAAAAACACCAAGTATTCAAGGGAAAAGATGAAAAAGTTGCGATATACTTTCCCAACAATCTCCCACTTACCGAAGACTTTTAGGCTTCCTCCAAAACCCGAACAAGTACCAACACCAGCTTCCACGCTCGAACCATGACACCTGCAATGACTTCAATAATGTCCACCATTTCAAGCAACAACTCCAAACATAGGAGCACACAAAGAGGAAAAAGCACCAATCTCAGGAACGCAAAAATCTGATCCTTTAGGCAGCAAAGGCACCAAAGCAGCAACAAAGCACAATGCGAACACAAAAACCATTCTCCAGAACAAGAAACCATGAGCTAGAACAACAACCACAAAACTGACTGCCCCCATCCAACTGATCAAACCCACGCGATTGAAAACCAACACCCATAACTCATGCTAAAACTATCAAACCTCCCATACCTCAAAGGTATGCACATCAGTATACTCATGCTAGCAGCAAAACCAACCCATCAACAACAGAATATGAGCACCATGTGCCAACCAGTCAGAAGACCAAACACATCCAAGTACTCCCACCACAAGGGTAATGCTAGATCTGAAATATTAAAGGCATAACTAGTCTACCAATGTCTACACATAAAAAATATATCCATGTAGTTCCAAGGAACATCCACACTAATATGCACAACCTGCAACCACCTGCTGCAAGAAACATTTCTCTCTACAATCTTCCACATTCTTCCAAGGTTCCATGTCTGACTGAAGAAGGAAATACCATGGCTCCACATACATCTAAAGTCATATGAATATTCAAGAAGAAAAAGACCAGAATAGAGAGAAACAACAAATCAAAACATGTAGCATCCTCCTACATACATTTCTAAATGCCAGCTGTGTCAAGAAAGATCTTCTTCACATCCCAAAGGGAAAAACCATAACAACACCCAATAGTTCCATGGATGTAAGCACCTCAAAGAAGATCAGACTAACCTATATTACCATCTCCTATCAGTCCTCAAAAGCACAAGGAGATACACTATGTTGTCCACCTTCCACTATGAATCCTCCAAAATCTTTAGAATAACTCAAGATTCATATCATGAAAGCAAGCATAACACATATCTAAAATTTTTAATGGGAAAATACCTTTCAAATAAAATACACCTTTGATCAGACCAAGAGGAAAGAGATGCTTCTCCAATATATACAAGTCACCTTGAATTATCCAAGAGCATTCTTCTCACTAGTCTCTATTGAACTCGCATTCAAACAAGGTCCAGGCTACTCAGACTTCCAGTTGTACCAACACTATTCTCAAAAGAATTTCAGCCTCACCTTATTCTCCATGCATCCATGAGCACCAACATACTGTCATCTCATGGTAACCCCAAATTGCATTACTACAATAAATATGAAGTCCTCCAGTATATGACCAAGGTACTCAAAGCAAAGAGAAACACCATACCACTATCAAAGATCCAAACTAGTTGAACCAGGAACTTACCATGACACCATAATCTACACATCCCCCTTAGCATATACCATGCTTGAAGTGAACAAGCTATGGTCTCAAGAGCAAAGAAACATGCCAAAACTCTAAGTAAGATTAAATACTGACATCAACAAAAAAAACTCTAAACCAACATCACCTGTCAAGCACCACCAACATCTCAGCCAAAGAATACCAAGGTCCTTCATGGCTCCAAGATCCTGCACATCTTCAAATAGTGACCAATTAGATGCAAAAGAAGTCTTCTACAACAAAATGATCTAAGAGTCCCCAAGAAGCATCTACAACACCAAAGAAGATCATTCATCACCAAATGATGAATCCACAATCACTGCTAAAGCTCCCACTGAAACATGACACCGAGCTCTCCAAGCATCATGGCCGACCACACCATCACTGTCAAAAGCTTACACAAGCCAATGTATCCAGATCTCCATGACATCATGATTCACATGCCTTAGGTCCCCATCACTGACTATTCAGGTACTCAAGCATTGTCCATCCTCTCATCTCAAAACAACCACGCCAATGCACAAGTGACCACAAACAATGTCAGCTAATAGATCTACACCACCACAGAAGAAATCTCATGGATAATGATATTCCACTTTTGAGTTGACTCATGCAAAACATGTACATAAAGACAACCCACAAAAATGCACAACTCGTAGATCCACTTCAATGAAAAACCCTGCAAATCTATCACCACACTCGAAATTGCAAAATTGAGATAATCAAAGGGAGAAACCCACATAGAAAAACATGAATCAAACACCAGATCAGAAACAAATCCCATTTTCCAGTCACGTCGACAACTCAAGCACCATAGTCTAGGAAACCAACAAAGAAAACACCACAAGAATGCTGAATGAAAAACACATACCAACATTACCATGCAGAGAAGACATCACACCTCCTCAAAACATGTCGAATTGCAACTATCTCACCCAGTCACACCCGAGAAGCTAGTGTCTAGAATAATAGCAGAACAACAACTCCACAAACCACAAGTTTTCCTTGACCATGTAAAACCTACAAAACCACAGTGTTTCCAAAACACACATGCACCTCCATATTCACTACTCATCTGGATGACCCAAGAGTATGCACATAACCAACATGGTTAGCCAAAACAATGAAAAGAAACATGAAAATGCATTGTAGAATTTTTAGGAAAATCTACATAAAACCTCTAGAGCCAAAGATATGAATCTGAACCATGCGAGTGCAAGACACAGGTAAGAACAAAATAGCAGGTCCATTTCAGACTAGTTCCAAAAACCACAACCATGAAAAGGCATACAAGAGAGCCAACCTATTCAGAAGCTGCTGACCAACTTCATAGCCTCCAAGAAATTAGAGCAACATAGAGAATGCCTTCAGTGCTAAGTAAGAGAACCCAAAACAAGCTAAATACTCCATGGTTGAATAACAACACAAGCAACTCCATATTGCCAAGGAGCCCCTCACATAGACACCCAATATGAACACCACGCTCTGTTGCAACACAACCATAAGTATACCTCATGCCCTTTGCACTAGGAACTTTTGTTGCGAGCCAGAAGCCACATACCACATTGCCACAATATGGTCAACTCCAGTCATCTCCAACATCTTTCAAATGGTGTGTTGAATCAAAGAAGCAGGAACTTCCACTCATTGAAGGATCAAACACAAACCGATTTCTCCAGATTTCCTCAAGCTTGCCAGGCTAAGAAATCATCATAGGAGAGATACCCAGAACTTCAGTAACCAGGAGAAGGATTTGACACCACTTGTTGGTATCATCAAGCCTCAACCTCCTTCAACCAGCTCTGATACCACTTGTTGGGGATACTGAGTTGGGTATGTCATCATAGAATGGATGCCTAAGATAGTAGTGCCTAAGTGATTTTCATTTTTATCACTTCAAAGACACAAACAACTATGCCATAAAGCAGAAATAGGCACAGTAAACCCCCCATTGATCCTCTAAGAGAAGTAAATGCAAAACTTATAACAAATTCAAAACAAGCATAGATTCAAGAAACTAAATTAGATAACCATGAAAGACAAAACATGTGGACACATAGATTTATGTGGGGAAAAACTTTTCAGGTAAAAATCCCCACCCTCCAAAACACTCAGCTCACTTGTATTTTTCAGTAACAAATAATGGTTACAATAAAAACATAGAGCTATTCTTTTCAGGAGATTACATCTTGTCCATTTGGAGAAAGAAGGCAACACAAAATAGAATCTTCACATAGTTACAATGTCCTCATGACATACTATGTAGATTCCCTTCAACTCCTCACAAATGACTGTCACAACTAGCCTCACGACCAACCCAACCTCTTGGCCTCCACAGGTTCACATCCTTGCAGATTTGAGAGTCTAAGTTTTCATGGTAAAATACTGCTCCAACACTCTTAGCCTCTCTCTCTTCGCTCATTATTCTCATATGACTGCACACAAGATTACATATAATCTCTTACCATGTGCCAACCTGCTCTGCCCCAACCAAACCTTCAACAATCATCAAGATAATCAATATCCCACCTGCAAGCTTTACCAACTCTGATAACATGCACCGACCTTGCAAATGCATCAAGCCACACACAACATTAAATCGTCTTTAGATGCATCCATCAACCTTACTTTAATAATGTATCTCAATCGTAATAAGGAAAATAAAACTTTTGGCCATTCAGATCTTAAAGATCTACCACATTTCGCCATTCAATTCACCTATCACTCTTAACAACCTATCCAACTTGGTCAAACGAGCTCTGAGCTCGCCCGAGCTCCTACCGCATAGCCATCGAGCTCAACATCTCCTGCCGTGGTTTAGCGGTGAGCTCACTCGAGCTCACCCAACCTCCTACCTTGCTACTGCTGCCTTGTTAGACTTGCCTTTTGGTATGGCAGAAGCCATCGACTAGACCATTAGTGGTCTCACCACACTATCGCCGAGACCACCAGGTCTCACCGTGGTAAAGTGGTGACCGCATAGGCAGACCACCAGTGGTGTCACTACAACCACCGCGGTGAGAAATATCAATGCCCATGGTGGAGCAATAACCGCCAAACTGATCGTAGGTGGTCTCACCGTGGCCATCATGGTGAGTGGACCCACCACCCGTGGTAATGTGGTAAATGCCTAGACAAGCCACATGCGGACTTATTGTGCCACCATGGTGAGTGAACTCACCATGCACAGTAAGGTGGTAACCATCCTCCACCATCTCACCACCTCTGCACCACTCACCATGCTACCTCGCCACCAATGAGAAACCTCCACGGTAAGGAGGTAATCACCATGCCCACGGTCGCCACTTACTGCACCACCGCCAAACAAGAAGAAGACTGTCGCGGTAAGGCAGTAACATTTCCCAACTGCCAGATCGAGCAAGGTGGCCCATGGTAAAGCAATAAACCACACAACTATGCCACCAAGGAAAGAACATGCAGCGGTATGGCGTTAAAGGCCAAAATACATGAAGAAAAATGCCAAGTATTCAATGGGAAAGACCAGAAAGTCGAGGCATACTTTCCCAACAAAATAATCCTAGGCTAGGATTAAAATGAGGGTGACCCAAACGCACGCTTCACCAAAACCCAAAATAGATCCAACACGCTTCATTAAATTTGAAGATAGTGCTTAACACAAGGTTGGCTAGACCAGTGTAAAACACATAGAACAATTAAGCTCAAAATTTCAAGAAACCAAATATATCTTTAATGCAACCAAAACAACTTAACTCAAGAACCACAAGTCAAAAGAATTCATCAAAGAGAAATATGGACCAACAACATTTCTCTTAGACCTCAACTAGAACATAGAAAATCATAGTTCACAACTAGTGAACACAACTCAAACTTCTCAATGAACTAACATCCAAAAACATGGATATAGAAACCTTCAACAACCATAACCAACATGTATGAACTGCATGAAAATAGGGTAAAATACTGCTGCAACAACTGAGTACCTATAAAATTTATTTTATACAATTTTCTCAATATCCTTAACATATACAACCAACAACAACTAGTAGATAACTAGTTGACCAATTGACATCAATGAAAACACCTTCAATCCTTTCTCCATTCTTGAAATATATGTTGCATGTAAGATTGCTAATTTAATAAAGATTCATATTTGTAGAGAAATTTCTTGTGTTATTTCCACTGTGTTGACTCTGAGATACATGGTTTGGACTATTCTTTTTGAACCCTCCATCCATGATTGCACCAAATGAAGTCACACTAATCACCTTCAAGGATTAATTTCTGCTTGACTTGATTTTATTTGAAGACATACAAGTTTTAGTGCTAAAAAAAAATTCATGCAAAACATGAACAAAACTCACATAAAACTTGACATGATGCTTCAAGAATTTTTATTTTTTTCAATAATCCTTAAAACTGTACCCTTGACCACCCTTGGGTGCTTTAAGGATCTTCATTTTTTTCCCAATATATTTTCTAGGACTAAAATGGTGAAAGTGACTACGTATTTATATGTAATTATTCTAATTTCTCATAAAATAAATCCTCATAGCTAACAATTAAAAATTTTATTTCAAAAAATAAATTACTAACACTGACATATTTAATTTTGGAGCCAAAATAGGTTGTCCAAGGTGCAAGGTGCCCTAGAATTGATTCCTAAGTTTTAGGGATCTAAAGTGTCAAGGGAAAACATTAAATGTCTACTTTGATTTCCCATGTTTGATTTAATGATAAATATTTGAAAATGGGAAATTACAAGCATGATTAGGAAATTTGGTGCATAATTAGGTCCAAGCACATAGGGGGAGAAAATCCTAGTGTAAAATTGTCAAGCATGATAATTTTTGATGCTACATATGCATCATGGGGTTGAACCAAATGATCCAATATATTAAGTTTGGTGGGTGAATGGTAGCAAAGGCCTCATTGAGTTACCTATTTGTGTCAATCCCTCCAAGATATAAGGTTCTGTTGTAGAGCAAGGTCATAACCTAGACTATTGATACCATATTTCACAAAAATGGTTTCATTCCTTCCTCAAAGTTCAAAGGTAACCATGATAGGGCAGAATTTTAACAAAGTGATAGTCCCTTAAACCTTCAAGGGTGGTAGAATATTCAAAGACATGGGGCAGCATGACAACCACAAGAACCCTCCACTCATTCCAATGGTTTCAAGGGAAACAATGGCAAGGGAAGATTTCTACACATTCATTCTATTGGAAAATTGGTCTTGTGGACCCTTTACATGTGGGTACATCTCAAAATTGTAGATCAGCATATGGTTATGTGAAAAATGATGTTACAGACCCTTCCAAGGGTTTTGACAAAGCCAACATGTATGGCAAAAAACCCAATGAAGACAAAATTCATAAGGACAATCACTTTTCCTATAGACACAAAGTGCACCCTTCAATCAAGGATGGAATGGGAAACCAATGGTTTCAAAGATGTAGAAACTAGTCTTCTACTCTCCCTAACCTTCACCAAATTTAAGCCAATGCTACAATGCTAGGGCTTCTGGCAGAGAAATCACCAAGAGGGTTTTAGACTGTGAAACAAGCCAAAATACAACATTTGTCAATGGTTTTCTCTTCACATGTGTAAGACCTAGGCCTAAACACTAAAAGGAATGGGAACACATCAGGGAAGACTTATTTACAAAGTTTCTCTATGAGTTCACATAAGTAACTCAAGAAATGGCATTTTTATTTGTTCTTTGTGACCCTAGGTAGGGTTTCTAGCAATTTCTAGTAAAATGATGATATATCCTTCAAACCTTGATGAAATTTGATCAAACCAAAACCAAACTAGAGCTAGAACAATCCTTTACAACATCAATCCAATGTTTAGGCTATATCTTTCCATGGAAGCCTGTACCAATGTGACAAAGATTGAAATGCAAAATTAAAATAATATTTCAACATCCAACAATGAGTTTTCATTCATCAAATCTCCATCCCAACTTCTTCTTCGAGATTAAAATCTTATTTGAATGTTTTTCAAAAAAATTATAAATTTCTCTAACCATATTTTGGTTAGTAGCTTAACAAATCCTCAATTAGACTTTTGTTTGTAAAAAGTTCCAAAGTTGCTTGACAACTTTTGTGGAACTTTTAGAACATTTGAAATTTTGCACAACCTTGCATCTAAGGACTCAAAAACAACTAAAATAGAATCAAAATGTCCTAAGAAGACATTATTACATGAAACAAACCCTTACAAGAAAAAAAACCAAAAAATCATTACGTAAACCCAAACTAGAACAAAATTCCAATTGTTGACTCCTAGAGGCATAATGAATTTGTGGGTGCCCCTACACCATACTCCCAAGGAAAAGAAAAAAAATAAATTCCTCTTGAATGAAAATATTTAATGACCAATTTGATGTAGATTAGAGGTGTAAAATTAGCAAACAACCTCAGATAACCAATCACAAGTGACTTTAAACATCAAACAATGGGCTTTCCTTCACAACCACCATTATTGCTTGTAGCCTTTTAAAAAGGCCTTTTTGGGTGTAACTTTTGGATTATGATTGATCTACAAAAAATGTGACCCATTTCAGATATCCATTTGGCTCTTCATACACATATCTCAAAATGAGGCAGGGTTCCTTTGTATGGAAAGGCTCAATAAATGATTATCCTCCTTTTGACTATGCCTAATTGGGCAAGTAGGCATGATATAGTTGGGTTCAAGGCTTCAATGGGTCTCAACTACTGCTCCAACACTTCAAACACATCACATATAGTCTAAATTAACAACCCCTACCACAAGGATCATTCTCCAATGGCATAGAACAAATTTCTCCAAATCACTAGGGCTTTTAGGTCTGATACATGAGGATATCATATCTTCAAGCATATCCACATGTGCCAAAACCCCCCTCCTACCTCTACAACTTTGAAACATCATAATAAATGATAATTCAGTCCATTCCACCAATTTTTAAGATTCTCTATCGGTGGAATGGACAATTAAACATTTTTCTTATTCACTAGTTACCCTACCTAGGGTTTTGACCAGTTAGAAAAGAATTAAGCACAACTACCTTAATACTTGATGAAATCACATGAAACCAAAAGAAAAAAGGAATTAGATTCAATAAAAATTCATATCCAATTAGTTTAGACCATTATGGGGCCATACGGATCCGTAACACACTAGATAGCAACAAAAAATGTTCAGAAAACGTAGAAACATAATTGTTTTATTTGATTACACTTCAAAACTTCATCAACCAACCCTTATCCTCGATGCTACAAGTATTTTTAAAGCATTTAAAAACATTTCCCAATGGTCACTAACCACATTTCAAATTATGAACTAACAAAACACCATTATGTCCATTTGTGACAAAAAGTTGCTTGACAACATTATGCAACTTTGACATTTTTTTCATTTAGATCCTAACTTGCACCTAATGACTCAACTTAGACTCTAATGACATGAGATGGTCTAGAAAGACTGTATTACATGAAAAAAACACAAACCAACACAAAATTCCAAGTTTGAACCCTTGGAGGCACAATAGACCTGTGGGTGCCACTGCACCATACTCCATGGGAAAAGAAAAAGATTCAAGTCCACTTGAATGGAAAGCTTTAATATTTTTTAACTTGGACTCCTTTAACTAATTAATATGACATGTACTATGTTGCTCCAACTCTTTCATGCTTCTTTGTACCTGTTCTTTGGTGAAACAAATCAAGAATTGTCTCATCTTAACTTTAGGTCTCCTTAGTGCCTTACAAAAGTACTTAATCCCATCAAAAGGAAAAATCACTATTTCATATGCATCTCTAAAGTCCTCTATCCATATTTCTTCAATAGTGAAAAATTTACCACTTAATTGTGTAGAAACATCAAACTAAAAGTCCTTGGTCTCCTTGGTGTGAATGGATTCAAATTATTGTGTAGAATTATCATCTACAATTTCTTATTTTCTCTTCTTGTCACATTCTTCTATGGATCCTACAAATATTACAACTTTTGATGGAAGAGTCATAGGTTGAGCATTCACAATATCAAAAATTACCATGGTAACTACTTCCCTCTTTATTGTGCTTGTAGAATGATTGGTGTACTGCTTTTTCATATCATCCTCAGATAGAGAACACGATGAGAAAACATACTGGAATGGGTACAAAGAAAAGTGACCTTGTATATAGTCTTAACAATCCCAATTGACTAGGTTTATTGCTGCCTTCTCCATAGAATTTTTGGACTAATCAACCTGCTCCCTCTTGACACTATTAATTTCACACATTCCCATATTGGTAAATAAGTCAATAGACTCGGATTTACCTCCCTCTAACATCCTTAAATAATACCTGATCCTTCTCATTGGAGGGAATGGATTAGTAGGTTCATTAGCAACAATGTCTATACTACCCTTCAACATGTCTTGTATGTCCCAATGCAAATCATCAATGTGTATTGTTGTTATGAATATCATAGGTCTGATTATTGTGTCAAAATGTACTTTTTCCTCCTCCTTTGGCTTTATAAATTCTTTATGGATCATTAGCATCACACTTGATCCTACTTTTGGATCTTTGTCTTCCTCTTTCAAAGGTGTAAGAGTAAAAGAGACTCTATCTTTCTCAATGTCATAAGTATTCTTCCTACCATCATACTTATCATTTCTATCATATTGCCATGGTATACCCAAAATAAAATGACAAACATCCATTGGAATTATGTCACACAAGACCTTATCCTTATAACCCTTATGTGAAATTATACCCAACTTTGTTCTTTCATAACTACTTGCTGCCCTTTGTTTAACCAAGAAACCTTGTAGGGAGTGGCATGATGTAACCTTTGTAATTTCAACTTCTCTACCATTTCAAGAAAAACCAAATTATCAGTCTACCAGAATCAATAACAATCTTTCAACACTTACCTTCATCTTTACATGTATTCGGGTGGAGAGTGAATTTCTCTATGGTGGTTCCTTCTCCTTTGGCCCTTGGATTATAGTTCTTCTCAGCAAAAAAAACTCTCCAATCTCTGGTTCCTCAATGTGTGGTGAAGAATGTACACTCTCAGCATCATCTCCACCTTGTGCAATCTGATTTATTCTCTCACTACCAAAAGAAGTAGAAGGCTTCTCCTTAGTACATCACCATTCTTGGTGGCCTACAAATTTGTTGCACTTACCTCACTTCCCAGTAAAACCACTTTAACCTCCCATTTGGCCTCCAAATGTTTCCCTAAAATTTGATCTACCTCCTCTAAAACTACCCCTTGAATCAAAAGTTTTCTCTTGAACTCCACTTGTCTCTCCTTGACTCTCATATGATTGTCTTGAATCAGTAAATGTATCTCTTCCTCTAAAACTCCTTCCACTACCCTTTCTTTGTTTTTATTCCCTTCTCCTCAACTTATCTTTAGCCCTTATGGCCAATTGATAGCAATCTTCCACTATTTTTGGGTTTTTGAGACCTAGACCATCCTATAGGTTGTATCTCAACCCATTGATGTATCTTTCCACTTTTTCCACTTCATCTTCTACATGGCCTACCCTTATACTCAATTTATATAACTCCTTTGTATATGCCTTCACATCCATATATTTTTTATTAAGGTTTTGAAGCCTTCTGAATAGCAAAATGGAATAGTCACTAGGTAGGAATTTTCCTTGAGTTTAGCAACCATCCTATCCCAAGAGGTGATTTTTTAGACTTTCCCTTCTTTATCCTCTCATCTTGTATGTAATCCTACAAAATTAAGGCATAGCCCTTGAGGTTTTCCTTGGCCAAATTCACTCAGATTTGTTCTTCTAGTATTTACTCATATTTAAAGTAGTTGTCTAGTTCTCGTATCCAATCCAAGAGTTCTTCACTATCTAATTTTCCTCCATACACTAGTAAATTCATATTTATCTTAGGACCTTCTCCCTTGACTACCATCAATAGATTTTCCATTCTCAAGTCATCGGGATCCATCTCTTCTTCGAACCCTTCTTAGGAGTTTTCCTCCTCCCCTTCTTCTCATTCTTGATCACTCAAGTCTCCTCTGACCATTCCTCTTTTCTGACATGTTTCAACTGCAGCAAGCCTGGTTGCAAAGGTTTTTATCAACTCCCTCATTTGTCTCATCTCTCTTGCATGTTTCTCCTTCATTTCATTCACCTCTTTAGTGACTGGATTACCTTTTGGAGGCATTTTTGCTTCTCTTCACTTCAACTTTTCCCTCTTCAGACCAACCTACACTCTGATACCAATTTCATGTAGAGAAGGGGCATAACCTAGACTATTGATACCATATTTCACAACAATGGGTTCATTCCTTCCTCAAAGTTCAAAGGTAACCATGACAGGGTATACTTTTAACACAATGGCAGTCCCTTAAAAATTAAAGGATGGTAGACTCTTCAAAGGAATGGGGCAACATGACAACCACAATAACCCTCCACTCATTCTAATGGTTTCAAGGGCAACAATGGAAAGGGAATATTTTCGCAGATTGATTCTATTGGTAACTTGGCTTTATGGACCCTTCAAGTGTGGGAACATATCAACAATGTGGATCAACATATGGTGATGTGAAAAATTATGCTACATACCCTTCCAAGGGTTTTGACAACTCCAACATGTATGGCAGCAAGCCCAATGAAGATAACATTCATAAGGATAGTCACTTGTCCTATACACATAAAGTGCACCCAACAATCAAGGATGGAATGAAAAACTGATGGTTTCCAAGATGTAGACACCAATCTGCTAATTTCCCTAACCTTCACCAAACATTAAACAATGCTACAATGCTAGGTTTTTTGGTAGAGAAATCACCAAGAGGGTTTTAGATTGTGAAACAAGCCAAAATGCAACATTTGTTAATGGTTTTCTCTTCACATGTGTAAGACCTAGGCCCTAACCACTACAAGGAATGAGAACACATTGAGACAAAATTATTTATAATTTTTTTCTACAAGTTCATGGAGGGAACTCAAGAAATGATGTTGATTTTGACAAGGCATGTGCAGGATCATCATGGAAAAAACAGGCCCTTAAGTGGCAGTAAAATTCAGAAAAATCAGAGTTAGGCAACTTGACGTAAAAAATTGAATAAGTTAACTATATTATTTCAAAAATATGAAGAATAGAATCTGTTGCAAATTGAATGTAGCTTCTAAACTACTAGGTTTATTTTTATTTAAAAAAAATCCATTTGGTGAAAATTTGAAATTTCAATGCTATTGTACTTGAATTTTAGGGAAAAAATAAGAAGTAGTTGTTTGTCTAACCACCCTAACCACAATAAAATGATAATATTTTTTTATAAGATTTTAGATATAAGTAGAAGACTCATGTCTCGATGTGATGCATATTTTTTTGTAAGTTTTTTCCAAGTAAATAATTAATTATGATTTTTTTATTACAACTTTTAAAAATAATTAAAACTCGTATGTCTGGACACCTTAACTTGGTCAAAACTTCATGAAATTCAATTTTTTTTTTTAATCCTATAGTATGTGAAGCATAGAATGTGACACATGTTTCAAATTCAAAAAATGTGATACCCTTTGAAATCTATAGATGTTTTTCAATCAGCCTATCAATCAGGACTTTAGTTGTAATTCAAATAGAAAATGAATAATAATTATTTATTAAATTCAAAGTAAAGTATAATTTATATTGGTGGAAAGCTAAGAATATCCTTTAAAAACCCTTTTTGTTTCATCAATTTTGGGTAAAAAAAAGGTTGTTAGCCACATGGGCCATCATATCACTTACATATCGCGAGTTTTTGGCCCATCATGATCTTGCACATACCTGACATTTTTATTTGTTCTCTATGACCATAGGTAGGGTTTCTAGCAAGTTCTAGTAAAATGATGATATCTCCTTCAAACCTTGATGAAATTTGACCAAAACAAAAACAAAATAGAGCTAGAAAAATCCTTTATAACATCCATCCACTATTTAGGCTATACCTTTCTATGGTTGCCCATACCAACGTGACAAAGATTGAAAATGAATAAATAAAATAGTATTTCAACGTGGAATAATGAGTTTTCATTCATCAAATATCCATCCCGAATTCTCCTTCAAAATTGCAGGCCTATTTGAATGTTTTTCAACCAAGTTCTAACCTTCTCTAACCATATTTTGGTTATTATCTTAACAAATCCTCAATTACAATTTTGTTTGCAAAAAGTTGCAAAGTTCCTTGACAACTTTTGTGTAACTTTTACAACATTTCCAATTTTGCACAACCTTGCATCTAAGAACTCAACAATGACTGAAACAGAGTCAAAATAGCCTAAGAAGACCTTATTGCATGAAAGCAACCCTTACAAGACCAAAAACCAAAAATTCATTACATAAACCCAAACCAAAACAAAATTCCAATTGTTGACTCCTAGAAGCACAATGAATATGTGGGTGCCCCTACATCAGGTTTGAACAAGGTCTCTTAAGAGACCTAAGAATGAAAAATATCAATATGTGATGAGATAATTGATTAAGTTTTGGGGGCTTGGGGATGATCTATATAAACTCAAAAGTGGTTGTGGGTTCTATCCATAATAACCTCTCTTGGTTTTCACCATCTTGAAACTATTTGATCATGACAAGAATGAATGTGTCCACAAAAAATGCATCATTTTAGAGTGGTGCAAAGGTTCCAGAAGCCATATTTTTAATTTAATTTTCATTGGGCTATACAAAGTACACCAATACATTGGGATGGGTAGATGAATTCTAAGTGTGGCACTATTTTTACCATAGTGTGTGAATCCATTTGGGATCTATAAGGTTTTAGTTTGGTTTCTTAGGATTCATGAGGAAAAGAATTTCCAATCTATTATGGAGCAATTTTTAAAGTTCATGAGGTGTATGAATGTTCTTTCTAGACCTACAATTGGATGTTGGGACCCTTCAAAATATTTTTTCTTATTTTTTATCATCTTGACAATGTTTGACCATGGAAAGAATAAATGCATTCTTGCAAAATACATCATTCAAGAGCAATATAATTGAATTAAAGACATAACATCTTTAAACATATTATTTTTACAAAAAAATAGATTGAACCTTTAGTGTAACAAAAATATTGTTTTTCCTTTCAATAGACCCATTTCTCTTTTCTTATTAATGGATATAGCTAGTAAATCATGTTGGAATGTTGGATGCACATGTGTCCTTGATGAAGCTGCAATACAATCTTCAATGGAGGACCTTTTCTAGGAAGAAATATTCAACCACAAAGAAAGTATGATAATGGCATTCAAAATAGAGATTCTATTATGATCTATCAGATTGATAGATAGATTACAAAGAGTACATATGCCTGATTATATAGGCAAGTGCTAAACCTAAAATTAAAAGGATGTTTCCAAGTGTTCAAATCACTCTTCATGTGACAACAAGAATCCCTAACAAACTACCTATGGAATGATAACAAGATGGAGATAAGTTCTAGAAAAGGCAACTCATCTTCTAGAAGGGAATCTTATCTCAACAACTTTATTAAATGATTAAATGCAAATTAGGACTAATATGATTAATTAAAACCTAAGTTAACTTATGCTAGTATAATAATTAATTAATTACACTAACTTTTCCTTTCAATAGACCCATTTCTCTTTTCTTATTCATGGATATAGCTAGTAAATCATTCCCATTGGCATACATGGAATAATATCATGCTATTCCCAATATATTCTTTAAATGCCTAAATCATTCTATGATTTTTGCATAGTCTTTTTCTCCTTTTCCATCTATTTCTTGCTCCTAGTGAAACCTCTACTTAACATGATTTTGTTAGACCATACTCCCATCAAGTTTAAAATTTAATTATGATAAGTTCGTATACCTCAAAGTTGTAGATTTTTTAATACTTATTTGTTAATTCTTTGACCTTTTTTGGGACACATTAGGCATGTTTGGAACATATAATTTCAACTCATAATGAATTGGCTCAATTTATTGGTGGAATAGATCCATTAGGAACACTTCCTAGTTCCTTAATATCTATGAATTTCAATTGGACATCTTTTCATGCAATGCATAGAAGGCTACAAAATTGAAGCTTTGTATGACTATTTTAGCTCTTGAAGAAACCCATTTCCACCATTGTGTAGGTCAAGGTGGATGAGCTTCACCATCAAAAGAAAATTACAAATACACCATTCAATTAGAGGTTCTCAAATTAAAGCAAAAGTGCATTGGCTTCAAGTTGGGGATAAAAATTCAAATGAATTATTTCAATATATCAAAGCTCAACATCATATTTAAAATCATTGACCTTTATTGTGAAACATTAGGCATGCTTGGAGCTTAGAATACCAACTCACTTATCCAATTGGATCAATTTATTACTAGAATAGAGTCATTTGGCACACTTCTTAGTTCCTTGACATCTATGAATGTCAATTTCTTGTCTTTTTGTGCCATGCATACAAGGATAGAACCTTAGAGCTTTGTACAACTATTGAAACTCTTGAAGAAACCCATTTTCTTGTGGTGTGTAGGTCAAGGTGGATGAGCTTGACCATCATAATAAAATTACAAATACACCTTTCAACCAAAGGTTCTGAAATTAGAGATAGAGTGCATTGGCTTAACATTGGGGATAGAGATTCAAAGGAATTATTTTGATCTCTAAAACCTCAACATGCTTCATGTTTTGTAGGAAAATTGATACTAGATACAATTAGGATAACTAATATTATCCCATTTTCACTTACTCAACATTACACACAAGTAAACTATGGTTTTGGCAATTGACTTTCTGCCACAATGGAGAGTCAATACCCTAGTGATTTGTGTTTCTGATTTGTTGTGTTATGATAACTTTGATGTGTGATTTGAAAATCCTATTGGACATATAACCCTAGATCTGAAACTATAACTTATTGCATAGACGAAAACAAAAAGTTATAATTTTGACCTGGATATGCGAAGTGATAATAAAGAGGAGCCCAAAATGTAAATTTTAGCTTGAATTGGTTGGTCTAGGGTGCAAGGATGGCTTAGACCAAATTCCTAATTTTTTGGATCTAATTTTTTTGAGATCTAGATTAAGGTATACAATCTATTTCCCTATACTATCACTAGCTAAAATCTCTAGATCTAACCTACAGACACAAAAATGGGAGAAAAGTTTGTGATGTATAGGGTCTTTCCCAATTCAAGCCCTATGTTAGTATTCCTACCTCAATGTACACCAATTGGTGATGATCAAGAGAGCATACCCCAAGTCAGGTAGAGGCTAAAATATCAATAATTGGCTGAAATTGATAAATGAAAAATGATAATGTTACCTTGATGTGACAACCCTTGATGAAGAGATGTCACAAGTTGCCCCAAAAGGTTGATTAATGAATACCTTGAATGCTTGATAGACATACAATTTAGGTGAGATTATAACACAATGGATTGCTGCAACTAGCATGTAGAGGATAACTCAATACATCTTTATGATTTTGGCATGATTGATCATGAGGGATCCTTGAACAAAATTTCTTCCTTCATCTTTATATATTGAAAAATTGAACTCGGATGATGAAGTTATTATGATAATTTTGTTAAATCAGCCTTTGAATTTCCTTGGATGATTTAAGGATCTTTAATTTTCCCTCCAAAATTGCTAGGAATTAATTTGGATTTAAAATGGTAAAAATACAATGTATTTATATGTAATTAAACTAATTTCCTGAAAATTAAATCCAAATAGCTGAAAATTAAAATAATAGATTACTCACATAGACATATTCAAATTTAGAGCCAAAAATGTAGGTCTTGGGTACAAGGTTCCCTAGACTCGATTCCTTCTTTTTCGGGATCAAAAGTGTTAAGGGAAAAATATTAAATACATACTTTGATTTCCCATGTTTTCTAAGATATTTTTTTAAAATTGGAAATTAAATGCGTAATTAGGTCCAAACACATAGGGGGTAAAAAATCCTAGTGTGAAATTGTCAAGGGTGACAATTTTCGACACTACAGTTCACATCAAATCAAGTAGATTAAATATTTGTAGAATATTCTCAAAGAGATACCTAATATCCTCTAAGATTTTGTAAAACATTATGGGATTTTTTTATAGCTTAGTAAAATTATTCTAAACACAACCTTACCTTATAGGAGTGCGCCAAGGTTGCTGCTTGTCAGCTTTCCTCCACTCAATAGACCTTTTGTGAACAATTTTTTTTCGATTTCTAATGTCATGGATGTTGTTTGTACCATGACCAATGTCAAGGCTCCTAGTTGTGATGCCTAACTTTGAGAATTTTATAAGGCCATTTTAGGATTGTGTTGGTGAGGACCTACACAAAGTCTATATTGAATCATTTTATTCCAAATCATTAGGAAAAGTAATCAACAAAGGGAATATTAAATCCAACCTTAGACTATAAACTTGAAGGATATTTGTATCTAGAGGCATATCACCCTACTTAATGTTTCCTATAAGATCATTGCCAAAGCTTTGGCTCTAAAATTGTCTCATCTACTTCCTCAAATTGTGGGGCCTAAGCATACTAGTTTCATCAAATATAGCTACATTTTAGATAATATAAGTGTAATTTGGGAAGGCATGAAAAGGGCTAGGTTCTCTAAGAAATTTTTTATGTTTCCCAAAATTGATTTTTCTAAGACCTATGATAAGATTGAGTAGCCCTTTATTCTAGCTATGTTATAGGCTCTAGGATTTGGTCCTTGCTACACCACATTAGTTATCATACTCTTTGCAGATGCATCTCCTTAAATTACTAATAATGGTTAGAAATCCAATATCTTTGGGCTATTGGAGTCCATTAGACAAGGTTGTCCCTTAGAATTTTCTCTTTATTTATATTTCACTAAAGGATTTTGTTACCTTTTGGCACACTCAATGTAAGGGGCTTGAAGTGAACAGTGAGCTCGAGGAGCACTTGACCAAGTCGGAGTGCGGTGCAACCTAGTGCACCCTTGGTATTGCAGGGTTTGGTGGTGTGATGTAAGTCAATGCATGAGCCCAGGTAGGCGTTGCGGTTATGCGAGTTGGAACAAGGAGTCTAGTGGATGCAAGTCTAGGACTCATCCTAAGTGCACACCCAAGCCATAAGGCCGTAGGTGAGCCATTGTGCATCCACCTAGACCGTAAAGGCAATCCAAGTCTAGTGTCTGTCAGGACATGTTTGAGTTGTGGAGGTTAGGCGCTAGGGTTAGTGTTGCAAGAAGATGTGAGGCGAGTTGGGCCAGCATGGGTGCTAATGTCAAAGGCCGAGTTACTCATGGTAGCATGGACATAGCAGCATGGAGCTTGAAGGAGTGCCGAGTCATGCGGGGCATGGTGAGTTAAGGTACATTGCGAAGTCAGTGCAACTCTACGAGGTGAGTTGGACTCATCAAGAAGTGAGTCAGGCTAATGAAGAGTCTACAAAAGTCAGCCAGGCTAAGTTAAGAGTCTGCAAATCAAGGAGGTCCCTTATGGGTTATTGCAGGTGAAGAGGAAAGTCAGAAATGGGGGTGTTAGCCCAAAGTACGGCGTCATCTTATGGATGTCTGGGATTTGGACCAATAACTTATATAAAGGGGTATGGTTGTTCGATGGAAAGGGACACCATAGGGATGCAACCGGGTTGCACTGAGAGTTCACAAGTGAGCACCAAATGGAAAGGGTGTCTCAGTACTCTTCCTCCTAGGAGTGAAACAGAAGTAGCTCCCACCTCGAGTCCTAGCGACTCAGGTGTCCGTCATAGTCTTAGGAGCGAGGAAGTCTCGTTCCGCCCTGGCTATGAAGTGAGGGGTTCAGTGGTGGACCCAACGTCCTGAACCCAGTGAATGCAAGCACTGGGCCAACATGAGATGGTTCTGAGACATTGAGTCAAAAGGGAGCTGGATGTTGGGACTCGACCCTTAGGGGCGAGCTAACAGAGGAACGCAAGGTTGGGCGAGCTGTGGATCCGTAGCGGCAGTGTAAGCCTGGGGTGGTTCAATGCATTCCAGCATTGTCAAGCAAAGTCTGGAGTTATAGGGAAGCTTCAGCATGGAAACTCATGTGAGTCTGGAGGTGAGGCCATAAGGCAAGTCTTCAGCATTGGAGTGCAAGTCATGGAGTCGCACTGGGTGTGCTCCCCGCAGGAGAGCTGGGCCATGTTGTGCTGGGCACACATGGGCACCACGGAACATAGGAGTGTCGGCTCACTCTTGAGGCTGGATCCGATCTTCCATAGTAGGGTCACAAGGGGTTGGTCAAGGGCCAGACTCATCTGTATGGTGTACAGCTGAAGCAAGGAAGGATGCCGAGTGTTGTCGGTCACCTAGGAATGGGGCCACAAAGATGGATAATAGAATATCCGGATTGGTATCGAGGTGCAAGGTCTTAATAGAGGTTGCTTGGAGCAACATGATGCTATTTGAAAGGTGGAACCAGGTTGAACTTGGGAAGCAGCTGAGTAGGTGTCAAGCGAGATGAAGTGAACTGTCCTTGAGTTCATTGGACCGAGAGATCAGGTAAGGATCCCAGGCTCAATGGAGTAAGGGGGAAGTCAAGTCCCCATGAGCTAGAAAGGAACTCACAGGGAGTTGGGTGTTGGATCGGGAAGTGCTCCGGGAGCGCATCTACGTGAAGGACCAACTCAAGGGTTCAAGGTGAACGGGTTTAGTAATCAGTTGTCTTATGGGGGACACAAAGGATGAAGACTCGGTGGAATCACCAAGCCTGCATTGGATGCAACAGTTGTTCAAGGAAATGAACATAAGTAAGTCATGTTTGGAGCATGCAAGGTAAGAGCTCGGCGTAGCTCGCTAGTGCAAGATTCTACATTGCATTGGTAGAAGTCGAGTGCCTCAATGAAGGATGACTCGCTGGTTAAGGGATGAGGCATAATCTGTGAACAAGAAAGGGCTTGTCCGAAAGGGAGTCATGAGTAAGGTTGAGCAGTGCCGCGCATGGAAGACCTCTTCGAGGAGAAAAGGTGCATTCGATCCGTGCATTGGTCTAGCCCCGTGATAGTTGGTATCAGAGCAAATGTAAGTTGCTCTTCTGATACTCGAAGGAGTATTGGAGGTTAAGGTTTGGAGTCCATTGGAACAAGAGGCAGGGTCCTTCTGATCCGAACGTAGACAGCTTGATATGAGCTGAGTAAGGAACGGCTTCATCGAAGACTAAGGTAAGAGTCAGGCCAGTGTACATCCTGGGGATGTCGAAGTCATGAAGCCATGGTGGTTTTGAAGAGCAGATTTGCGAATGGAGTTAAAGGAGTCTCAAGTTGGGCTCGATCCAGTAGTGCAGTCAAGCATGCAAGCGGATCGTGCAGGCCATCCAGGTATGGTCTTAAGTTAGTCACTACATAGAGGTTTTGTGGTGCACGGTTGAGTCAGGTGGCTCAAGAGGTCGATTCGAGATAAAAGGGATTTGGGGTCAGTTGTGATCCATGGCTGAGTTCCAAGTGCAGCACTAGTTATGAATCAAGTTTGGGTGTCTGTGTATCTCTTAACTCATTGTTATGGGCTTCGATCATTTTGAGATGCCAAAAGAGGGGAATGGGACTTCTTTCATTGTGCGGGAGGGGGCAACAAAGGGATTCACACCCCTGAGTTGTGCAGAACTTCTGCGACAGATAAACAAAGGAGGTTGGTTGGTGTGTGACTAAAGTGGAGTGAATGGTGGAAATCTTACATGCAGAAAGGTCTTAGTAGTTCATGGGGAGTGAAGCAGATGAGCTGTGAGTGTGTGTTGGACTGGGTTCAATGCAGTGTTGGGTATGTCCATGAAAAGATGGGATATCAAGTTGACTCATGTAGGTCAGCGCAGAATTCAGCTCAAGCAAAGGAGTCACACCAGGGTTTGGAACCATGGGAAAAGTCGCATCACAAGGATGTGCATCAAGCCGAGTTGGACTTGTGTTCCTTAAGTCATACACAGTAAGGTGGATGCCAGATAGAGGCACTATCCGTAAACATTGTGCAGAGAAAGTTAGTCAACCAGGTAAAGGGTTGCAAATGTGATCCTCGTCAAGGAGGAGTTTGTAAAGGAAGTCGGCATGACCTACAAGGTGGGTTAAGATGTCACAGGTAAAAGGGGGACCTGCATAAGGTAGAGTTCAGGGTGTAGGATCCTGTCTGGGATAGATCCAAGGTGAAATCGATGGGGAACTTGTATGCAACCAAGTGCATCAGTTCAGGGTGTAGGAACCATTGTCTAAGACATTGGATCTGAGGTGAAATCAAGTGGCATCTAAGGTTGGAATATTTTGCAATCGAACTAGGCTGAGAGAAAGGATGGAAGGTTCAGAATTGAAGTAGACTAAGTCACAAAAGAAGGTTTGCAAAAGGTAAAAAGGCTTCGGAATTGAGGGATATCACAAAGGCAGAGTTAGTTGAGCTTTTGGTGCAATGTAATGGGCAGAAGATGGGTGTGAAGGTGATGATCATGAAAGATGTTCCATGGCAGCATTATGGGCAGTCAGAAGAAACAAGGCGGATGTAATGTGAACTCAGTGGAGATGAGGCATACAAAGCAGGGTGTTAAGAAAGTACTAGGGAAAACTTTGAGAGTTTGTAGAAGTACACCAAGCAAGGTGGAAAAAAGTATGACAGAAGTATTGTAGGATCACTTGAAGCAAGACGTGTATTGGCAGACAGATGTTGTTTCATTTTGGGTTGCAAATGGTTGGCGAGAGACTTTTGAGGAGTCGAGTGGGTGCAAGGCACGCCATGATGCTATGCTCATAAGGGTATACTGGTCGAGGGAGGCTATGGTACTAGGGCATCATGGGCAGACAAGATGACATGGCAGATAGAAGCTGTGAAGCCGAATGTTGGTGGTGTGAATCCGAGAAAGTGTCAGAAGAGGGTATTCTGGTCATTGGAGGTTAGGTACTAGACCTGCTCAACCGGGTTGATGCAGTGTTTCACCAATAGTTGTTGGAAGTTTGAGTTAAAGTGTACCCTTCAGTGGTACAGTGTTCAGTAAAGGAGTAGCTCAGAAAGTCAGTCAAGGCAGGGCCTTGCAAGGTGGTTGTAGTGTCAGGGACATGCAACGAAGGTTTGCTTCTATGATAGTGAAGGTCAGTGGTTCAACATTTGGAGATCCCTTTGGAGAGGTGTAAGTCTTCAGGAAAGCAGTTAAGCACAGGTCGCGTCTTTCGGCGTCGGGTCATCGCCTGTTTTTAAGTGGGGGAGAATGTAAGGGGCTTGAAGTGAACAATGAGCTCGAGGAGCACTCGACCAAGTTGGAGTGCGGTGCAGCCTAGTGCACCCTTGGTATTGCAGGTTGTGGTGGTGTGATGTAAATCAATGCATGAGCCCAGGTAGGTGTTGCGGTTGTGCGAGTTGGAACAAGGAGTCTAGTGGACGCAAGTCTAGGACTCGTCCTAAGTGCACACCCAAGCCATAAGGCCATAGGCGAGCCATTGTGCATCCACCCAAACCATAAAGGCAATCCAAGTCTAGTGTCTGTCAGGACATGTTCGAGTTGTGGAGGTTAGGCGCTGGGGTTAGTGTTGCAGAAAGATGTTGAGGCGAGTTGGGCCAGCATGGGTGCCAATGTCAAAGGCCGAGTTACTCATGGTAGCGTGGACATAGCAGCATGGAGCTTGAAGGAGTGCCGAGTCATGCGGGGCATGGTGAGTTAAGGTACGTTGCGAAGTCAGTGCAACTCTACGAGGTGAGTTGGACTCATCAAGAAGTGAGTCAGGCTAATGAAGAGTCTGTAGAAGTCAGCCAGGCTAAGTTAAGAGTCTGCAAATCAAGGAAGTCCCTTATGGGTTATTGCAGGTGAAGAGGAAAGTCAGAAATGGGGGTGTTAGCCCAAAGTACGATGTCATCCTATCGATGTCTAGGATTTGGACCAATAACTTATATAAGGGGGTATGGTTGTTCGATGGAAAGGGACACCATAGGGATGCAACCGGGTTGCACTAAGAGTTCACAAGTGAGCACCAAATGGAAAGGGTGTCTCAGTACTCTTCCTCCTAGGAGCGAAACAGAAGTAGCTCCCGCCTCGAGTCCTAGCGACTCAGGTGTCCATCATAGTCTTAGGAGGGAGGAAGTCTCGTTCCGCCCTGGCTATGAAGTGAGGGGTTCAGTGGTGGACCCAACGTCCCGAACCCAGTGACTGCAAGCACTGGGCCAACATGAGATGGTTCCAAGACATTGAGTCAAAAGGGAGTTGGATGTTGGGAATCGACCCTTAGGGGCGAGCTAAGAGAGGAATGCAAGGTTGGGCGAGCTGTGGATTCGTAGCGGCAGTGTAAGCCTGGGGTGGTTCAATGCATTCCACCATTATCAAGCAAAGTTTGGAGTTATAGGGAAGCTTCAGCATGGAAACTCATGTGAGTCTGGAGGTGAGGCCGTAAGGCAAGTCTTCAGCATTGGAGTGCAAGTCGTGGAGTCGCACTGGGTGTGCTCCCCGTAGGAGAGTTGGGCCATGTTGTGCTGGGCACACATGGGCACCACGGAATGTAGGAGTGTCGGCTCACTCTTGAGGTTGGATCCGATCTTCCGTAGTAGGGTCACAAGGGGTTGCTCAAGGGCCGAAGTCATCTGTATGGTGTACAGCTGAAGCAAGGAAGGATGCCGAGTGTTGTCGGTCACCCAGGAATGGGGCCACAAAGATGGATAATAGAATATCCGGATTGGTATCGAGGTGCAAGGTCTTAATAGAGGTTGCTTGGAGCAACATGATGCTATTTGAAAGGTGGAACCAGGTTGAACTTGGGAAGCAACTGAGTAGGTGTCAAGCGAGACGAAGTGCACTATCCTTGAGTTCATTGGACCAAGAGATCAGGTAAGGATCCCGGGCTCAATGGAGTAAGGGGGAAGTCAAGTCCCCATGAGCTAGAAAGGAACTCACAGGGAGTTGGGTGTTGGATCGGGAAGTGCTCTGGGAGCGCATCTACATGAAGGACCAGCTCAAGGGTTCAAGGTGAACGGGTTTAGTAATCAGTTGTCTTATGGGGGACACAAAGGATGAAGACTCGGTGGAATCACCAAGCCTGCATTGGATGCAGCAGTCATTCAAGGAAGTGAACATAAGTAAGTCATGTTTGGAGCATGCAAGGTAAGAGCTCGGCGTAGCTCGCTAGTGCGAGATTCCACATTGCATTGGTATAAGTCGAGTGCCTCAATGAAGGACTCACTGGTTAAGGGAGGAGGCGTAATCTGTGAACAAGAAAGGGCTTGTCCGAAAGGGAGTCGTGAGTAAGGTTGAGCAGTGCCGCGCATGGAAGACCTCTCCGAGGAGAAAAGGTGCATTCGATCTGTGCATTGGTCTAGCCCCGTGACACTCAATGTCTGAAGGGTTGGTCAAAGGTATATCTCTTTCCAATTCCTCAAGCTGTCTTGTTAATGGCTATTTTGTGGGAGATTTTTGTTGACTCACCTATAAGAGGAGAAAAACAACAAATAAAGGCTTGAATTCTTAGATTCTTTGTGTAAATCCTCTGCATCTACCATTCAGTGGCATAAAACATAATATAATGGACAATCCTTCCTCCCTACACTCTCATGGCTCAATTCATATAGTTAAAAATTTATTTCTCCAAGAGAATATTTCAAGCTGAAAGGTATTCCCTTTGATTTCCAATATTTCGAAGTGTCCTTATCACAAGTTTTTCTCACCAAAATTAAAAACTAGTTAGCTTGGTAGGTCACTAAACCCTCTCCATGGTAGGGAAATTTCAAGTCTACTCTAATATTCTTGATACCACTCATGTTTATTATTCATATTGGGTTCCTTATAGAGCTTCCTATATGAAGTTGGGCAAGTTCCTTTGTGATTTTATTTGGTCTTCTTTAAATATTAATATAATATTTCATAGGATGGCCTAGAAATTTTACTATCTTCCCTAAGAATCTATGTGCTTGAGGCTTTTATCCACTCAACATCAAGGTGTTTCTCTTTGCACTATGTGGATCATTTATTCCCTTTGAGGTGATGAAGCCTATAAAATCCTTGTGTGCCATTATATCTCTTGTGGTAATCTTACTAGATAACTCAATTTCAATGGGATTGGACTTCAAACTGTCAAGTATAGATTTTATTTGAGTAATTAAATGCAATTAGTAATCATGATGTCGCTATTTAAATTAAAGTTAAATGATTATTTTAATGAAAGCCAAATTTAAATTCAAATTGAAATGAAATTGAAATTTAAATGCAATTACAATGATTCAAAATCAATTTTTATTTAAATTTGGGGTTTGTCATTGCTAATGAAAAATCAAGTGCAAGTGAATGTAGGAACAAGTGAACGTGATTGAAGGTGAGAACAATGATCAGGTAGAGTCGTTTAGCCATTAGACGTTTATAAGTAAGATGGAATCTCACACACTCACTTAGATAATATTTTAATGCATTTTGTGTTTATTGTGTTTGCAAGTTTTAAATCTAGTTTTAATTTAATTTCTCAAAAATTATGAAAAAATACATGTTGATTTAAATTGACGATTTGGTTAAATTTGATGAAATTGATTTAAATTAAATGATTGGATTTCTTGTTTATATATTTTATTATTGTTTTAAAATAAGATGCTTGTATTTCTAAATTTAAATGGAATTGGCTTTTTATTTCGAAATTTAATAAAATTTAAATGAATAAAGTGTTTTATAAATTAACTTGTTTTTAATTGAAAATATGAAAGAGGAAAAGATTTAAAATATAGAAACTGAACAAAAATCTTAAAATAGAGTTATTGAAAAACAAATTCACATGAAAATTGAACTTGGCATTCAAATGAAACTTCAGTTAACAAGTTGAAGAAATATCTTCAATCGAGATGAAAAGCAATAAAAAATTGGAAACTTGGAGTTCAAAAAATTTGAACTGGAGATCAATCATATTTTGTGGATCTCATTTTTCTTGATAAATCCAACAATGCATGGGAGAGGGGAGGATTTTTTTTGGAGAATTTCGAAATTGGACATTTGGGTAAAAAAATTCGTTTGAAGATTTTGAAAATAAAACACAGGGGAGAAGTCTCAGATTTTACCATGCTTAAAGGAATTATGAGACCAAAAATATTAGTGTATGATTGAATTTAAGGAAGGAGGCTAACTGTTCATAGAGGAGTTACGCATCCCCCACTCTCCATTCTTCCATGCGGCCAGGCAAGAGATTCCCTCATTTCCCAAGCAGGTGAGAAGGAAGTGTAGCAGCAAGGAGACAACAAGGAGATACCGGTGGAAGGTACATAGTCACTAGGGAAAGGTAAGTGTGCACCAATAAAGGAGAGGAGCCTAAGGCAAGGAGAAGGACTCTCCATTCTTGATGTGGCCAGAGGATGGGTATAGGTGCAGCCTAAAGGAGAGGAGTCTCCTTTGCATTCTACGTAGCCTGTTAAGGGACTAGTAAGAAGTACACAGGGACCTCCATACACACCACATGCAACCAACCACTCTCCACACACGTACAAGAAGGAAGGAAGAGTAGAGGGCACGGTAATGGGAAAATAACAGTGTGCCTAGGGCAGCAATACTAAGTCACGAGTGATAGGGAGGTAAAGGCACTAGGGAGAAAGAATAGAACAAAAGTCTAGAAGAAGGACTAACACACAACAAAACAACAATCGAGACAAAGGGCAGGAATCATAGAAAGAACAGAGAAAAATATAGAGTGTAATTTTTGCTTTTCCAAAACAAATTTATTTTTCATACATGACATTTTACTTGGCCAAGTAACTTAAGGACCATTGAAATAGATGGAATTATTGAATTCTCTACCATATCCTAGTATCGAACTTTCTTATTTCTTAAATGATTTCAAAGAAAAATGAAAATGCTTGAGGTTTTACTAGTTATAATAGGCACGCACCAGATTCCATCTTGCTCGTAGATTGTTTTTTGCTAAGTGATTCGTGCAAGGTCAGGTATTTCTTGAATGACTAAGGAATTATGAGGAAGCGTAAGCTTCAAGGTTGGGTGAAAAAATCGCCTAATCCTTGTTCTCGTCTTCATTATTGAAGATTAGTTGTTGGATTGAAGATCAAAAGATGTTATCTTTTTTTATGTTTTATTTATTCTTGAAATATGTATAGAAGAGCTTAAGGCGACTGAATGCCTAAGTCTCAAATTGTAACTGAAATTATAATCTTCTATTGTATTATTATCAAAATGGTGTAATATGACACATATATGTATTAGACTGGAATTGTTTATGAATCTATCATATCGACTTTATGTCATTGTTCTGGAATCGACTAATTTTTAATGATGTCTAATGAATGAGTTGTCGACTTTATTTTGAATATAAATGATTTTATTTAAAGTATTTGTCGAAGTTAAGAATTTAAGTTTTTCGCACTTTACGCAAACCCTTCCTACCATGAAAAATTATGTGCATATCGAAGGGAATTTTGTGATAAAGAGTATTAGATAGCCTATGAATCCATGAAACCTTGACTTATCTAAAATGGTTCTAGATTATACAATGTTCTTTCCATTAATTAGTAGAATATCTAGTTGTCTCACATTTTGCAAGGTCACAACCACCCTTTGGCAAAGCTACCTTAGGTTCATGAATTAAAATTTCATTACAAAGGAGTAAGAATTATGCAAGATATTTTCTCTAGAGCTTCCATGAGTCATTTGTCATGGAATGAAGTTAAATCCAAGATTCACCTTTATAATCAAGATGGTGAAACTTTTAATATAGTTATGGGGGGCATTTTGGCTAATATGATTCAAAAAAATAGTATTAATTCATGCACACCTTTGTGGAAGGATTGGAAGTCATGTCCAAACACCACTTTCTAGAACTATAAACCATGGCGAGAATAACTTTGGCTCTTTCCTCACTTGGCCACGATTCCCACTTTTAGTCAATCGTGCCATTTTCAATTACTAGTTTCTATTTGGCAATACAAATTCCACACCATTTAGGAAATAAACTTGGAACCCAAATTAGCCTACTTTGCCTAGTGTATTCTCTTCCATGGCCTTCTCATTGGCTCCAAGTTATCCCATTTGTGAGTTCTTGACTCTTGTTTCCCACTTGTTCAAAAGCTAGAGTCTCACAGACACCTTTTGTGGTTTTGTTCTAGAGCTCAAAATGTTTGGACTTAGATTCATATTTTTTCCAAGCCCTTCAAACCAAAACCCTTTTTTTGGCACATAGTTCTTTTAGGGGATTGGCCTCACATCCCTCACAAGTTTACCCAGATCTAGCATGCTTTGAGGGTGGATATTTTGTTTAGCATATGGAAATATATAAATAAATATATATATATATATATATTCCAATTGTAGTTATTGATTGCCATGTTTCGCTTTATATTAAAGCAATGATATGTTTCAATGTTCTACTACAAATTTGGTGCAAGTTAACAAAGTTGCACTTGAGATGGCCCATTTATAAGTGCTCTTTGACCATTGGGGCAATGTTGCTTATGTAGTTTTTGGAGTTCCTCCATCTCCCTCTTCCTTTGTGGGTTGCTCACATTCTCATGGGCATGGTCATGGATGTTGCCTCTCTACTTGAGATGATTGGGATACCCACTCTCAAGCTTCTCCCCTGGTTGCGAGAAGGCATTATTGTCAACAAGGTTGATCATGGCCTACTCTTCTATGCTTTGCCACATAGTTGCATGTGGGAGGAACCTCTAGGTGGCCTACTGATGATAATCCTAGTTGGATTGATTCTAGTAAGCTCCCTTAGCTAGCTCTTGCAATTTTTCTTGCTCATGTTATAGAAGAAGATAATGATAAGGATAATGAAGGGTGGAATACTCCCATGGATAATTTGGACCTTGGTGGTATATGAAACAAATTGGATGACTGAAATTGTCCTTCTCCACCATATGTTATTGTTGTTGTCACATAACGAATTTTTTTTATATTTTTTTCCATCAAGCTTTAACCATATATAGACTTTTAAGGATGTGTTTTTTTCCACCCACTGTTTTTGAATATATGTAACATTATTTTATAAAAGACAATATATATATGTAAATTTGATGAGTGTAGAAGCATATTTATACTATCTTCGCTTTTTATTTAATAGCGAATCAGCATCTCTGGTTTCATTTATATGAGAATCCTCCTAGAGCATAGAGTTTCTCCTGGTGTAGCGGCAGACGTGCCGGCTCTTTACGCGGCACAGGCTATAACTCCTCCATGAAGCTATCTGTAAAAAGATTCGGAAAGGAAAGTAGCTGCTTTAAAATATTTTTTCTTTCAGGCCTAAAAAGACAGGAAGAAACATTGATGAGGAAGTTAATACCTGTGTCAATATTCATTTATGGAAATTAACTACGACCCACGTTCGTTTGCATTGGCAAAGAATGAGAGGCACCATCCTTGATTATCCTTATAAAGACAAGCAACGGTAGCTTGCAAACAATAAGACGACTACTAAAAAGATGAGACGCCAAAGCTCTTATTCAATTATGGAATCACTCCAGTCCGCAGAAGAGTTCGAGCATCAATCAAAAGTAGTAGTTCTGTCTGAGAGTCTTTCTGTGAAGGACAAGTGTTTTACCCACGAGACCTTGCAGCCAAGAAATAGCTCCTTTTCAGAATGTGGTATATATTCCCCCAACCCCGCGTCTCCTATTGCTATTTCGCCTTGGAATAATATCAATAGCACTGTCTGTCCTTCACCTGAGTTGATGCTCGACTCTCAGCAAAATGGCGTCATTATTAATTACAAGTGCATCTCCTCCATGTTCAGGCACGGCGGCAATGTGTTCTCAGTGGCGGTCGGAAACGGGCTTTTGTACACCGGATCGGAGAGTAAGAACATCAGAGCATGGACATACCCGGTGCGCAACGAATACAGCCGGTTCAAGTCTGGCAGCGGGTCCCTGAGGGCCGTTTTGGTTGCGCAGGACAAGATTTTTCAGCGCGCACAACGACCTCAAAATTCGCGTGTGGCGTCGTTCGCGGTCGAATCCCACCGTTCACAAGAGACACGCCACTCTCCCGACGTTGAAGGACTCCCTGCACAGCTATCTGAGCCCGACTAAATATATACCCGGAAATAAACAGCAGAAGCCGACGGGTCGTCATCATTTGAACGTAATTTCTTCTCTCGCATACGACCCGGCCAAGGACATTTTGTACTCGGCATCGTGGGATAAGACTGTGAAGGTGTGGAGAATGTCTGATCTCAAGTGCGTGGAGACCGTTCCCGCCCACGACGAGGCCGTTAACGCTCTCGCTGTCTCGCCGGACGGGTTGCTTTACAGCGGATCGGATGACTGCACTGTGAAAATGTGGGGAAGCGGGCTGTGCTTGGGAGGGCGCACAAGCTTGGTGTTGATGAGAAGGTTCCAGGTGGAGCACTCCGCCGTGAAAGCGCTGGCTCTGAGTGCGGACGGGTGCTCTCTGTACGCTGGGTCAGCGAACGGGTCTATTGCCGTGTGGGATAAAGAGAAGGTGAAGGGGCAAGCAATGCAACATTCTTGCTTCCTTCCAGGCCATCGACATGCGGTTCTTTGCCTCTCCGCTGTGGGTCATTTGGTTTTCAGTGGCTCCGCGGACGGCACAATTCGAGTTTGGATGAAGCCTGCGCTCTCTTGTCTCGCAGTTCTTCAAGGCCACGGGGACCCTGTGAAATGCATCGCTGCCACCAGAGAGGATGCCCATAAATGCCTTGTATTCAGTGGAAGCCATGATGGAGTAGTAATGGTGTGGCGCGTCCGGATCAACGTGGTTGCGCCTCTTGATGAGGTGCAGGATTATTTTCGACTATATAAATCTTAAAGGTTTTAGGGTTTTATTTAAACTAAAGGAAGGTTGGATGGAAATAAGTCTGTTATGCCTCTTCCGGCCATCTATTTGCAGTCCCGCAGTATTGCCACTTGAAATTTTAAAATGTAAAGGGGATTTGTAGTAATTATTATAAGTGGTTAAGTGTTTGATTTTTGTTGTAGAGATTTAAATATTTAAGATGAATTTTTAAGTAGTAACTTCATTAGTATAATTTTTTTAAATATAATTATTTTAAAAATGTTTTATTTTATTTTATATATAGAGATATATATTTTATGTGTTATTTATTTTGGAAATATATGTTTATTATTAAAACTTAATATTTTTATACGCAAAAAGATAGATTTTTTATTAATACGTTTATGTCATGTCATTATATTCCGCCTCTTGTTGTCATTATAAAATGTTTCACAATATTAATTACTTTTATTATTTTGATGTTGTTAATTAAATATTAGTACTCAAAATTTTAAGAGTTAAATATTAGTATTATTTAACATTAAAATATGAAAATAAGTTATTTATATTATTTGAGTTTTGGTTCCAAAAAATTGAAATATCACTTACACTTTATAATTATATTTATAAAATCAATAACTTTTTAAAACTAATAGATATATTTTATAATAAATAGTAAATCAAAATTATTATTTATTTCATTAAATTATGAGGAGATAAGAAATTGAAGTGCATCTTGTACACTACAGAAAACCTAAGGATGTCATAATTGTCATGGCCCAAAACATAAGGGAAAAAGGCATGGGTTTGTGATTTCCCTCAATACATTCTTTCCTTACTTTGACCTCCATGCAAACTACTTTGAGGATGCATGCCAAAGTAAAATCAAGGATTTGACATAGAAATTAAATGTTTCAAACACTCAAATGATTAATGGTAATGTGTACTTTATGTAGACACCCAAAATTCATTATTGACCCTCAATTCCTCCTTTCCAATCAATTAAATAAACAAATTACTCTTCCCACAATTAACTTCCATCTTCTTCCTAAAGTTAATTAAATTCATAACCATAATCTTTTAATTCCTCCAACTTGATTAATCAAGGATAATTAAGTCCCTATCAATTTTTCTTCTAAATTTTAATTTCATCTCACTTCAATCATCCAACTTTTATCTTAACCATTCAATATAATGATATGAATCAAAACCTAAAATTTCCATCATCTAGTAAGTGTTCTTACCTCCCTCATGCTCCCACCTGTGTGAGCATGCAATCTTGTAAGTTGAAAACCCTCTCAAGCCTCCACTTCATCATTGTCTTATTAGCCCAAGCCAACAATCTTTCTTAGACATGTGAGCATGCTCTTGACACATGCATAGTCCTCCATGCCTCTTGCACATTTTTTTCTCACACATGTGTGATCATTCCATCTCTTAGACCTTGTCAACATCCTCTTTCCCTCTTGTGACACTAGTCATAATGCTAAACCTTCGACAAATTTTTAAATCTTAGCCCTCCATCAAACTTTGCATCTTGCCCCTTGGTTTTCCCATGAGAAATATATAAATCTAGGTCTCTCTTTATTTATTATCAATTCATATCAATACCAAACTTATGCTACAATTTTTAGCATCTAATTTTAAGTTATTATTATGTTGGTGTAATCAAAAGCAATCCACATTCATAAAATAATACTTATCAAAAAATTTAACCACATCAAGTGGATATTTTGGATACACTTCACTTTTAGCTCAATTAGAGGAGCAAGGTAAACAATTTAAAATAATATTTTTTGTTGAATCCTTTATGCTTATTCATTTAGTTTGTATTTTATTGTCTTCATTTTGACATGCCCAATGGAACCCATGTAATCACTACTAACTTTTCCTTGAGTATTTTTTTTGGATTTTTACATGTAGGTTCATAATTTATTGCTCTCTCCCTATGTTTTATCTCTTACACATTTATATCAATACCTACACATCTTGTGACACTTCTTTTATTTCTTCTAATTTTAAAACTTGTGCATCATGTTTGTCAACTTTATGATTTGTTCTTCTCCAATACATGTAACATCCTTGTGTCATTTCATTATTTTTATCATTTTCTAACCCATTATTTGTTGGATAATGATCTTTACTTATAGTTGATTTCTTAACATGATTCAAAACTTATTCCCTATCTATCAACACTTGAGTGGATCAATACCTATGTAAACAAATCAACACTTTCATGTTGAACTACTAATTCTCTTTTTTCTATTTTTCTATTTCTAGTGCTTCTAATTTTTGAGTTTTTCAATTGTTTACTAACCTATTTTCTATTTTTTCATTATTTTAATCTTTTTCTTTCATAGATCTATGATGTTTCCTCTAAAAAATTTAATATCTATTTTTTTCTTGTTCAAGTCATCAAATCAAATCTTATGCATTAGCCCCTACATGTTTTAGCACTTTCATGGATTAGTGCCTCCACATATTAGGTGCAATTCACTTTTTTGACATTGTTTCAATGTTGTGGTGCTTTTATTCATTTTCATTCATTTTTTTGGATTAATTTTGACACTTTGTGTGGGCTCAATTCCATATTTTCTATTATACTTGTTAGTTTATTCTATTCTAGTTAGGCTAACTTAAGCCTAGTTAGGTGTTGGAGTTGACCCAAGTGACTCATTTCCCATGAGGTGTTAAGGATGTTGAATTGTCTTGAGAGGTGTCCAATCCCTCTCGACACCTCTCCCTTGCATTGAGGAGAGCAACTCGCCACCACTATGGGATGTTCAGCCATCTCCTCAATCCATGACATGAGTTTTCTCGTCCTCATTCAATCATCTCCTCAATCCTTGACATGAGTTTGCTCATCCTAATTCTTTATAATGAGAGTTTGAGCTCATTATTAACAGTCAGCTGAATACATTATCATTGCTCAGATTCATCTTATGTTTGTTGATAACTCTTTGTTCTTGCAGGCTCTTTTATGGTATCAGAGCGGTGGAGGATTTCTTCAGATCTCAAAGGTGATTTCATGCATTGTATTTTGATAAAGATTTGTTTCTCTCTGTATTAAAATCTGCAAGGAAATCGACTGACCCCACTCCTGTGGCATAATATTTGCACAAAAAAAATTGTGACACCTCTGCTCAGAGGCACAATCTTTGCAGAAGAAATTGCTACGAAGGAAGCTAACCTCTGTTTAGCTGTATTCATCACGTAAAAGACATGAAGACTTTGTTCTTCGTGGCAAAGGCACTCCGTTCTTCATGGAAAAGGCCAGATTCTCTGTAGAGAGGTGTGATTCTTTCCACCGTGGGCCGATTGTATGCTGGAGAGGTGCGAATCTTTGCATTGAAGGAACGATTCAAAAGAGGGAGGCGTGTTTTCTGCCAAACAAGGCCGACATCTGAGGTAGATGCCTCTGTTCTTGGGGCACAACATTTTTCCCTCAGCATGTGACATTCTACCTCTGTTCTTGTCAAGGAGGATTGCAACAGAGCACCAATGGGCGTGATAGTTTTTTTTGTCGTTAATCTAATTCTAGCTGCGATTGAGGCATTCTCTACAGCACATAATTCAAGCAGGGGATCTATACATCATTGAAAAGGTAGCCACACATCATTACAAGCCATCTATCATTCTAGTTCTAGCCATTGAAATCCTCTGTGTTAAGAGGCCCGATCTGGTTGTTGGAAGAAAAAAATGTAAAGGCTGAAAACTTGTTTTTTGATTTTTTAGATTCTTTACATGCACTACTTTATAAAGTGTCAAATTTGGGGGGTCAAAATAATTCAGGGGGGTCTTATGTGTGTTACTTTTTGACATTTCCTTGAAGAGTGCTTTTGTGCTTTTGTGTCTCAATTTCACTTCTGCAAACACTTCTACTTCTTTCTTTCCACACTCAACAAAGCAATTGAGGGAAAATGGATTCTAATGTAACTATTCAACCCTTAACACCTTTTAATTATCATGATTGGAAAACACAAATGTCAATTTCACTCATGAATAGAGGCTTGTATAGGGTAGTAATTAATATAGAAAAAGAACCTACTACTGCTAAGGATAAGGAAAAATGGTTTAACAAAAGAGATCAAGCTTTAAGTTTCTTATGTCTTAATGTATCACCTAAATTACTATTTCATATTCAGTCCTTGAAACCACCCAATGAAATTTGGGAAGGTCTTGATAAGCTGTTTGGAAAGGTATATGAATTTAGGGGTCATGAACTAGAAAATGAGCTCATAGCATTAAGTCCAAGAAACTTTACTTCTCATCAAGACATTTTTACTAAGTTCAAGTTCTTAAGGTAGCAACTTAAAGAATGTGGTATTGATAAGAAAGATAATTAGTTAATGCTGTGTGAGAGGGAAGATGAACGTTAGATTAATGATCCAAGAGGGACATTAGAGCAATCTGATGAAGACATCTAATCTACAGCCAAAAAACTTAAATCTAAGATCTATAAACTCCTACACATACGAAATTGAACTATACTAATGCAAACATGATAATGAACCTACTAATTACCAAATGAGAACAAAAGATAGCTTTTACCATCCCGTAGCAGAGTGTATTCACTTGATGTTGGATAGTTTTTATCATAGTGAAGCCTCCAAAGTTTGTGTGCAAAGTGTGGATGCATGCTTGTTGCGTTTGGTTGATCGAACACAATAGATGAAACTCTCTCAAGGATGATCTTGACAACACTTCGTTGCTCAATGTATGTTGATTCTCCGATCCTTATTTGTGAGGAAAGGGGCTTGTTATATAGAAAATGAGATTTGAAATGGACGATCAAGATCGTTTTGAAGAATATCCAAATCAACAGTCAAAGTGTGTTGAGAGGATTTAGGCATGAGATAATTGTACAAAGTTGATTGCAAAATTTGTGTGATTGAGAAATAGATTGGCTAGTAAGGAGTGTGATTCATCAGTCAACTTTGTGATGGCTTAGTTAGGAATGTAATGTTTTAGTTAAATGAATAGATTGATTAGTTAACATAATAGATGGATTAGTTAACAAATTAGATTGCTTAGTCAACAATCGTAATTTTCTCAATCAGAAAGTGGGTGAGGAATATGAATTAATTGATTTAATTAATTCATTCATTTTTGAATGTGCAAATCTAGTTTGAATTTTGCAAACAAAGTTGCATTAGTTTGATTTGATTTTTGATAATTGATTTGAATAGTTTGATTTAAGTCAAATTTTTGGAGGGAAAGTGTTGTAATTAAATTATTATTTAATAATTTAATCCACTTAGAGGAATAAGGTGATTTAGTGATGTAATTAAATAATTGGTGTTATTTAATTAATCAGGACAAAATAAGGTCGGATTAGGACTTTATTAAATAAATGAGATTTATTTAATTGGTCGAAATGATGAAACATGAATTAATTAAATAATGTTTTTTAATTTAATTAATAGAGGAATTAGGGTTTTTAGGACTTTACTAAATAAATAAAATTTATGAAATTTGTCTGAAATGATGAAAAAGCGAATTAATTAAATATTGCTATATTATTCAATTAATAGAGGAATTAGGGTTTTTGATGTCGTTTTGATGTGATGCGATGTCATGTGATGCAAGAACATTGTGGTATGATTCTGAGCATTCTAGGATGATTATGAGATGATGCGAGACATTACAAGATGATTCAGAACTGTTTCAGTGTGATTTTGAGATGATATGAGACATTACGGGATGATTTTGAACTATTTTGGGGTGATTCTGAGTTGATCCGAGACATTATGGGATGATTCTAAGTTATTATGAGATGTTACAGGATGATTTTGAGTCATTCTAAAGTTTTATGGGATGATTCTAAGTCATTCTGAAGTGTTACGGGATGATTCCAAGTCATTCTGAAGTGTTATGAGATGATTTTGAATCATTCTGAAGTGTTAGAGGATGATTCCAAGTCATTCTGAAGTGTTACGAGATGATTCTAAGTCATTCTTAAGTGTTATGGGATGATTTTGAGTCATCCCAAACTATTATGGGATGACTCTGAGTCATCCCAAACTATTATGGGATGACTCTGAGTCATTTTGAAGTGTTACGAGATGAGTCTGAGTCATTCTGAACTGTTACAAGATGATTTTGAGTCATTCCAAAGTGTTACGGGATGATTTTGAGTCATTTTGAAGTGTTATAGGATGATTCTAAGTCATTTTGAAGTGTAATGGGATGATTCTGAGTCATTTTGAAGTGTTATGGGATGATTTCGAGTCATTCTAAAGTGATGTGAGATGATGTGAGATGATGTTCCATATCGTTTGATGTTGCTTGATGTTGTTGGATGTTGTTCAGTGTTGTTGTGATGTCGTTCAGTGTTGTTTTGATGTTGTTTAGTGTTGTTTGATGTCATTTAGTGTTGTTTGATACCGTTTAGTGTTGTGTGATACCGTTCAGTGTTGTGTGATAGGTGTCAAGTCAATTTTACATGTCTACATTTTGCCCCTCTTTGATACAAAGTATTGGTTGCTTTGTTTCAAAGATTCTATTTTTATGATTAAGTTTTTGAAAAAAATTATGCCCCACTATTCCCAATGTTTAGTGGAATGATGGTAGGACTCCGTGCTACCCCCTCAAGAGGTTGACCAAAAATTTCAAGCTTTGAATTCAAGCTCTTGAAACTATTGTATTTGTCGTTTTGATGTTTTTAGATGGAATATTCTATGTTAATGTGCATCGTTTCTCATTCAAAGCTTCTAATTTGTAAGTAGGAAGATTTCCTAAGTGTTATTAGGGTTTCCTAGATGAAATTAGTGTTTCCTTATGGTGTTATATAGGAATTTTGTCTTCAATTTGGATCATTTTTGATTGGTTCTCTTTGCTAATTCTTGTCTCTAGATTCCACATTTTGTCAGCTTTTGAGAGAGAATGTCGAGATTCAAGGTTTCCCCACATCGTTCTGAGCTCGTTCGAGAGTATAGACGGCCTTTAGACATCGACGCCCCGGTATGTAGCTTTTTGCCCTTTGCTTTCATCGTGTTTTTGTTCTAGTTTTGCGTGTGCGAAGTCCTATTAGAAAAATGTGCTAGTTTTGAGGTTTTGGCATATCTGTCTCGATTTTGGCACATTTTTTCAGTGGTTTTCGTGTTTCTATCCAAAACTATTGTATTTGTTCAAAACTGACACATTTGTTCTAAGTAGTTGTTTAGAAACTGCGTAATTTTCCTAAAATTATGCAAACTATTGGATGTTGTGGTTGTATTGCTGATATGTGGTTGTCATTGATGTCAACACTATTAGAATTAATGTCTTTAAGACTATATATGTTGAGGATATTGAGAAAATTGCAATAAAATATGTTATAGGTTGTTTATGAAATAGTGAAGATTAGTGTGATGGGAAGTTCAGTATGCTAATGATGAGAAGTTGTGTATTAAAGGGTTTGTTTGAATATGTATGAAACTCCTATTCCACAAGTTTTAGAGGTGCGCATGAAGATATGAGCAAGTTATGAAGTTCTAAGTTCTGATAGTTATTTTATTACTAGGATTGGTGTTCACAGAAGAAGATGATGTGCTTTTGGTAATCTGAAGTGTTTGTGGATGTTTCCAGATCATTTTCTATCTATGTTTCACGTCTACATTGATCACTGTGCTCGCGATCCAAGATTTTCTCTTGCGTGTTCATGTTTTTCATGTTCATGGCTGACACAATGTTTGTAGTGTGTTGTCGATCTTTGAGCAAGATTAATTGAAGGTGTTTCATGTTTGAGGACATTGGTTTAGGTCTCTACTATGTTGTGGCTGACCTTGGTGGATGTGCATCAATAATGTTTGTTATTTTGGGTTGACAATTTGCATTCATTCTATTCTTTTGTTGAAGCCGACATGAAGCAATGTAATCTCTTGTTGTGGATATATATAAGCAACTTTTTTCTTCATTTGAGAAGTGTGCAAGTGCATGAGGTGTGAAGTGTGTGTGTGCTATGTGTGAAAAAAGGTTCAGATCATTCCAAAAGAAGAGCAAAGTGTGAAGTAGAGTGAAAGAGAGTGAAGAAGTGTTCATGTGCTTAACGAGAACTGTACTCAGGTATTAGCAGATGCTACTTTCTCAGTTCAAATTCTACAGATGGTTTTAATCTTGTTATTTTTTGTAAGATAGTGAGTCTTCCTTTGAGCATTGAGCTCTAGGAAGTGTGCCTCAATTCATGTGCATTACTTATTCATTATTCTTATACTTTTAATAGGGTATAACTTGTGGATTAACTTACACTATTGTTTTTCCCCTAGGAACAGGGTTTCCATGCAAAAAATCTTGGTGTTATATGTATTTCTTGTTAGGTTTTTGAGGCAGATATCTAAAAACTAAGTGCAGATTTTATCAAATAAACCAGAAATAAAACACACATAAAATTAACAAAGAGAATTTAACGTGGTTCACCCAATGTGGGCTACATCCACCAAACTGCAGCCATCCAATGATTTCATTAACCAGTGTAAAACCCTATTACAATATCATGAATAATCACCTATTTCTTATCATACTGTAACTCTATCCCAAACCCTTTATAAATTAAGGTTTTACAAAATCGGGGTTTTTTCCCTTTTTATGATTTTTCCCTTTTTCGGTAATTTTGTGAAAAAGCAGGACAAAATTTTTTCTCGAGGGCTACCACCCCCGAACCCCCACCCAAGGCCCAACCCGGCCCCAGACCCTAGTGAGGATACATGAAGAGTGTACAGTATACACTGATCAGTCACCACATACCAACATTTCTGATGTGTTGTTGATTCATTCTTTCACTATTATTAATTAGATCTAAGATTAAAGTTTAATAAGGTTAAATAATTTTGAAACTCTATGACAACTGATTCACCCCCTCTTAGCTATTTTCCCTTGTGTTGCCAACAATTGGTATCATAGTAGGTTCCTTGGAAGAATTTTAACACCTTGAGGTGATCTGAGATGGTGACATACAATAAGGATAGTTCAGGATTTGATGGAAAAAACTATGTACTTTGTGGAAAGCTAGAATGTAGTGTCATTTTAAATGCATTGGTGAATCCTACTGGAACATTACAAGTCATACATATGTTATTCCTCAGAATGGACCTACTACTACTGCTAAGATTAGGGATGTTGAATATAATATCATAGCTAAGGAGGCATTGTTGAGTGCTTTGACTGATACTGATACTCAATAAAAGTTATGGATCTAAAAACTTCTCATGAGATCTAGAAATTTTTTGAAACTTTATATGAAGGTGATGCTAATGTGAAGATGGCTAAGCTACAATGTCTGAAAGGAAAATATGAACTGCTAAAGATGGGTAATAATGAGAATATTGCTACTTACATGCAAAGAGTGAATGAACTTATGTGTGGTATCAAATGTGCTAGTGTATAGGTGGATGAATCAAAGATTGTTGCTAAAGTACTTCGATCCTTGCCTGTTGCATACAAAATCATAGCTATAGCCATTGAAGAGCTCCAAACTGTTGTAAATGTAACTAGAGATATGTTGGCTGGGAAAATGACTTCTTTTGAGTTGCGTGAATTTGGTGATGCCCTTCCTAAGATAGAATCTGAATTTAAAGCTACTACTTCTGAGAGAGACAAGTAGAGATATGATCCAGGTGAAAGTTCTTCTAGAAAGATATTTAGGTATGAGGAAGAAATGAGATAGATTGAAGAGGAAGAAAGAGAATTGAATGAGCTTGAAGAACTTATTGTCAAAAGGGAAGCCAAAGGAGAAGGTAATTATAAAGGAAAGTTTCCTATAAAATGTTTTTCTTGCAATAAGATAGGTCATTTTGCATCAAGGTGTCCAGAAAGAGTTCCAAAGACAAGACCTTACAAGACTAAATTTCAAAAGAAGTGTTATTATGCTTCTGATGAAGGTGTGACAGATGAGTTTATGTGTATTTATATCAAGGAAAATAATCTTGTGTCTACTGAATCTTCTAGTTGTACAAAAGTGGAGAAAGCCTTAGTTGCTCGAGTTGAAGAAAAAGATGAATGGGTAATTGATAGTGGATGTTCACATCACATGACAAGTGATAAAAAGAAAGTTTGTAAGCTTGGAAAAGTATGATGGTGGTGTTGTAAGATTTGGAGATAAAAATGGTGGTATAATCCATGGCAGAGGATGTATTTCTTTTGATGGTAAACATAATATTGATGATGTTCTTTATGTTGAAGGTTTGAAGCATAATCTTCTGAGTGTTGGAAATATGGTTGATAAGGGATACAATCTTCAATTCAAATATGGAAAGTGTAGCATACTAGGAAGTTTTGGAAATGTGATTTCTTTTGGTACAAAAACAAAAGGTAACATATTTCATTTGAATGTTGCTAGTAAGAATTGCCTGATTGCTCAAGTTGATGAGAGTTGGTTGTGGCATAGAAGAATGTGTCATGTAAAATTTGACAATATTATCAAATTAAGTTCCTCACAGGTTGTGAGATACCTTACTAAGTTGGTGAAGCCCACTAATGTCATATGCAAGGAATGTTAGCTAGGAAAACAAACTAGAATTTCATTTCAGAGAAAACAATATTGTTCAAATGAATTGTTGGAGCTTGTGAATACTGACTTGTGTGGTCCTACTAGAATCAAAAGTCTACAAGGTTACAAGTATTTCATGTTTCTTATTGATGATTACTCTAGGATGATGTGGGTTACTTTCTTAAGCAAGAAATATGAAGCACTAAAAAAGTTCAAGATCTTTAGAGCTATGGTTGAGATAAAGACAAGTCTGAAGATTAAGTGTTTAAGATCAAATTGAGGTGGTGAATTCACTTCTGATGAGTTTAATTCTTTTTTTGAAGAACATGGGATAAAAAGACAGTTATCTACACCACAAACCCCTCAAAAAAATGGAGTTATGGAAAGGAAGAACATGATAGTTCTAGATGCTACTAGAACCATGATGCTAGAAGGAAATGTCCCTCATGTCTATTGGAGAGAATTTGTAAGTACTCCAATTTATATCGTTAACTGGGTACAAATAAAGGAAATATTGTAAGACTCCTTTTGAGCTATGGTTTGGTCATAACCCTACTGTTAAATACTTCAAAATCTTTGGGAGTAAATGCTATATAAGGAGAGATGAAGATATAGGAAATTTTGAAGCAAGAAGTGATGAAGAAATATTTCTTGGTTATTCCACTAAGAGCAAGGCCTACCAGTGCTACAACAAGATATTAAAGAAAATGGTTTAAAGTACAAATGTTAAGGTTGATGGAGACATTGCCAAATCCTCCAGAACCTGTGGATATGACTCTGATGATTAGAATGACAGTACAAACAAGAATTAGACTTCAAATTAAGTTCAGATTGTTTTGGTGAATCAAGAAGGTCAAGTAAAAGGCGAGACTAGTGAAAGAACAAGGGTATATGCAAGATCATCATGGAAAAAATATGCCCTTAAGTGGCGATGAAAATTTAAAAAATCAGAGTTAGGCAACTTGAAAATAAAAATTTGAATAAGTTATCTATAGTATTTTAAAAATATGTAAGAATAGAATCTATATAAAATTGAATGTAGTTTCTAAACTACTGGGTTTATTTAAAAAAATAAAAAATCTATTTGGTGAAAATTTGAAATTTCAATGCAGTAGTTCTTAAATTTTAGGGAAAAAAAAAGAAGTAGGTCTTTGTTTGACAACCCTAACCACAATAAAATGATAATATTTTTTTATAATATTTTAGATATAAGTAGAGGACTCATGTCCCGATGTGATGCATATTTTTTGGTAATTTTTTTCCATGTAAATAATTAATTATGATTTTTTTATTACAAATTTTAAAAATATAAAAACTCGTATGTCTGACCACCTTAACTTGGTCAAAACTTCATGAAATTGAATTTATATTTTTTTAATCCTATAGTATACAAAGCATAGAATGTGATGCATGTTTCGGATTCAAAAAATGTGATACCATTTGAAAGTTATAGATTTTTTTTAATCAGCCTATCAATAAGGACTTTAGTTGTAATTCAAATAGAAAATGAATAATAATTATTAATTAAATTCAAAGTAAAGAATAATTTATATGGTGGAAAGTTGATTATCTGCTTTAAAAACCCTTTTCGTTTCATTAATTTTAGGTAAAAAAAAAATCATTAGCCACATGGGCCATCATATCACTTACATATCGCCACTTTTTGGCCATCATGATCCTTTACATACCCATAGAAGAGAGATCACAAGAGCCTGAAATTCAAGAACAACCAAAGACTGCAAGGTATGTGAGATTAAATCATTCAGAAAATTATATTATAGGAGATAAGAATAAAGGTGTCCAGACTAGGAGAAGAATTGCAGAAGAATATTGTTTAATTTAAAATATTGAGCCAAGTAATGTCAATGAAGCATGCAAAGATGAACATTGGATTGAAGCAATGAAGGAAGAACTACAAAAAATTGAAAAAAATAATACATGGATTCTTGAAAAAAATGTAATTGGAACTAAATGGTTTTTTAGAAACAAGTTGAATGAACAAGGTGAAGTTATCAGAAACAAAGCAAGACTAGTATGTAAAGGATACTCTCAGATGGAAGGAATTGAATTTGAAGAAAAAAATTCTCCTATTGCTAGAATTAAAGCTACGAGATTGTTTCTTGCTTATGCTTCTTACAAAAACTACAAAGTGTATCAGATGGATGTCAAGTTAACATTTCTAAATGGTGAATTAGAAGAATAGGTGTATATTGAGCAACTTGATGGATTTCAATTAACTGATCAGGGTGACATGGTTTTTCAGTTGAAGAAAGCATTGTATGGACTCAAACAAGCCCCTAGAGCTTGGTATGTAAGATTAGATAAATACTTGTTGAAGCTTCGATTTAACAAAGGTACTCCTGATAGTAATCTGTTTGTGGAAGTCTTTGTTAATGATATCATTTTTTGAGAAGATGATGGTTTGTGCATGAAATTTTCTAACTAGATGCAAAATAAGTTTGAGATGTCAATGATTGGAGAGCTGAAATTATTTTTGGGACTACAAATTATTCAGTTAGATAAAGGAATCTTTATATCTTAGTCCAAGTATGTGAAGGAATTGCTAAATAAATTTGGTATGGAAGATTCAAAGCCAGTTGGTACACCCATGATGACCGGATGCAAGTTAACACAGAATGATGATTCTCCAAAGGAAAATCAGATTAGGTATAGATCAATGCTTGGTGGATTACTTTATTTGACTCAAACTAGACCAGACATCATAAATGTTGTATGCATTGTTTCTAGATTTCAAGCCAATCCTAAGGAATCTCATGTGACTGTTGTGAAGAGGATTTTCAGATACTTGAAAGGAATAGTTCATTTTGGCCTATGGTATCCAAAATATGATGATCTTACTTTAAGTGCCTTTACTGATGTAGATTGGGTAGGAGACGTAAATCACAGGAAAAGTAATAGTGGTGGCGCATTTTTCTTGGGGAAAAAGTTGATTTCATGGTTAAGTAAAAAGAATAATGTCATCTCATTGTCTACTACAGAGCCAAAATACATTGATGTTGCAAACAATTGTACTCAAGTATTGTGGATGAAGCAAATGTTGAAAGATATCAAAGTTGTGTATGATGAACCTATTTCCATATTCTATGATAATTCAAGTGCTATAGACATTTCTAAGAATATGGTGTTGCATTCAAATACTAAGCATACATCTATCAAGTACCACTTTTTGAAAGATAAAGTGAGTGATAAAGAAGTCAGACTAGAATATGTGCCTAATAAGGAACAAATTGTAGACATCTTTACTAAAAATTTTCCCAAAGGATACTTTTGAGTATCTGAGAGAGAAGCTAGGGGTGATTACCCCTCCTAATCAGAACTAAGATGCATAGCCTTTGCATCAGTCTGTGCATTCATAGTCATATCTTGATTTAGATTGATGTTGTGGTGGCTGCTACTCAGTGGGAGTATTTAGATGATTCTGATATGTGGTTTAGATCTTGTGTACCTTTTCCATTGATGTAAAATGGGGAGGAGAGTAATATTGGAAGAGCTAAAAGGGGAGAAGAACAATGCAATATGTGAGGGGAAGACTATTGGAGAAGAGTTAGTTGTATTGATGGTATTTTTCACATCATGTGTTGCCATCAATTCCAATGGGGGAGATTGTTGGATGTTGTGATTGTATTGATGATATATGGTTTTAATTGATGTTAACACTATTAGCATTAATGTCTTTAAGATTGTATATGTTGAGGATATTGAGAAAATTGTAATAAAATATATTATAGGTTGGCTGTGAAATAGTGAAGATTAGTGTGATGGGAAGTTCAGTATGTTGATGATGAGAAGTTTCATATTAAAGGGATTTTTTGCATATGTATGAAGTTCCTACTCCACAAGTTTCATAGGTGTGCATGAATATTTTAGCAAGTTATGAAGTTCTGAGTTCTAAAAGTTATTATGTTACTAGAATTGGTGTTCATAGAAGAAGATAATTTTTTTTTGGTAATTTGAAGTGTTTTGTATGTTCCTAAATTTTTTTTCGATGTTTCTAGATCATGTTCTATCTATATTGCACATCCGCATTGATCATTGAGCTCATGATCAAAGATTTTCTCTTGCGTATTCCTGCTTTTCATGTTCATGACTGACATAATGCTTGTAGAGTGTTGTGGATCTTTGAGGAAGATTAATTGCAGGTGTTTCATGTTCAAGGACATTTTTTTAGGTCTCTACTATGTTGTGGTATACCTTGGTGGATGCACATCAATAATCTCTATTGTTTTTGGCCAATAGTTTGCATTCATTCTATTATTTTGTTGAAGACAACATGAAGCAATGTAATCTCTTATTGTGAATATATATAAGCAACCATTTTCTTCATTTGAGAAGTGTGAAAGTGTATGAGGTGAGAAGTGTGTGTGTGCTATGTGCAAAAAAGGTTCAAATCATCTGAAAAATAGAGCATATTATGAAGAAGAGTGAAAGAGAATGAAGAAGTGTTCACGTGCTTAGCCAGAACTGTACTCAAGCATTAGAAGATGCTACTTTCTCAGTTAAAATTCTTTAGATGGTTTTAATCTAATTATTTTTTGTAAGACAGTGAGTCTTCCTTTGAGCAATGAGCTCTAGGTAGTGTGCCTAAATGCACATGCATTCCTTATTCATTATTCTTATACTTTTAACAAGGTATAACCTATGGATTAACCTCCACCATGGTTTTTCCCCTAACAAGGTTTCCATGCAAAAAATCTCGGTGTTACGTGTGTTTCTGATGTGTTCTTGATTCAAGCTTTCATTGTTATTAATCAGATCTAAGATTAAAGGTTAATAAGGTTAAATAAGTTTGAAATTTTGTGACAACTGATTCACCCCCCCTCTCAGTTGTCTACCCTTGTGTTGCCAACATAAAAAGCACCCAAAATATTGTGCACTTTTCCTAAAATTGTGTATTTGTTAAAAAATGGTGCATTTGTCTATCTCATGTTGAGAATTTGTCCCAAAATTTGGTAATTGAGTCTCTATCCGTCATTTTTCTCTTAGATTTGTCCAAACCCTAGTATGTGTCTGTTTACCATCATGAAAGTCATTCTTCATCATTTTTTCTTTCTAAAATCTTGTCTTGTGTCCAATTACCATCTCAACTATCATTTGTTACCTAGCATGTGTCGTTCTATGTTGCTTCGCTTGTTTTAGGGTGAAACCCTAACTTATGTTTATTTTTTATTTAAGCATCGTTTAGTCATCATGCTTGTGTTCAAAACCCTAGCTTGTGTTTGTTTAGCATCATGCATGCCATTTGTCTCCTAGCATGAGTTGTTCTATGTTTCTTCGATTGTTTAGATTGAAACCCTAGCTTGTGTTCATTTTTTGTTTAAGCATCATTTTGGTACCATGCCTATGTTGTAAACCCTAGTTTGTGTTCATTTAGCATCATAAATGTCATTTTTCATTTAGCATGTGTCATTTTATGATTCTTCATTGTTTTAGAGTGAAACCCTAACATCTTGGTTAATGTCGCTTGGAGGAAAATCTCTGACCGCTCATGATGAGAGAGAGACGTCCTTGTCACCTGTTTGATCCTATTTCCCAATTTGGTGTATTGGAGCAAGAATTTATTGATGCAGTGGGTTTGTATAATATCTGTTATATGCCTCCTATCAGAACCCATATGTCAATGTTGAATGCTCTCGTGGAGAGGTGGCACTCTAAGACATCCTCTTTTCATTTTCCTATAGGGGAGGCAACCATTACTCTAGAGGATGTGTGGAGGATTATTCACCTTCCTATTCGTGGCAAGCTTGTTACATACCAGATTCATTGAGGTTCCTATGCTATGCATCGATTGTTAGGTGTGGATGTTCGTACTGTGGAGATTGATTTATCTAATTTTGGAGATAGGGTGAACCCTATTGTTCTTTTCCTTTGTGGCTTGGTACTAGGATTAGTTTTTCTCGTTAGATGAGGTTGACAGTTTGTAGTAGGCTGTGGTGTTTGTATTGAGAGTATGCTTGAGCATAGTGCTAGATATGCCTGGGGTTCCTATTTTATTTCCCACCTTTACCGATATATACACAAGGTGGTGTATCAGGGTGGGAGGTCATTTCTACAAGTGTATCCATTTTGCATGCTTAGGCATGGGAGAATATTCTAGTTACTCATCTTGACAGGATTCAGGATCGTTCTCTAGGTGATCCATATTGTTATTGTTATGGGGATTTTATGCACTATACTTTGCATGGAGATCTGCCTTATTGGCATCGTGTGTTTGATGAGATGCCTACTTTTGTTTGGAGACCTTACATAAGATGTGAGGTTTGGCCAGAGGATGTGATCAACTTGTTTTTTTGTCGATAGACCCATTGGTGGCTTGGTCATTCATCATCCGTTATAGAGATTTATCTACCCGATCGAGTTTATCGTTAGTTTGGTGAGAGATAGGGGAAAATTCTTGATGCTTATGAGACTTGGAATGGTTGAACTTGTTAGGAGGTTCGTATATAGGGTATCTAGGTTGATGCAGATACTAGTACTATCAAGTTTGCAACACTTTCCCTAGTTGGTTGGGGTCGTTCAGTTGGAGTTGCAGATCTAGGTACTACTCATGATTATGAGGAGTGGTGGTCACAACATAGGCCTTTGACACTTACTGATCCTAGAGGTGGTTTTAATGTGGGCAGAGCTGGCATCACAGGTTGTTGTGGTGAGTGACAACATGTTCAAATTTTGGTAAAGGAGTTGGTTCAAGCTCAAAGTGATGAGGCAGAGGATATTCAGGATGAGCGGGTGCCTTATGCACAAGGTTAGAGACAGGTTCCAAATCCTCCTCTACCAGCTACGGATTTTGAATTTTTTACTAGCTCAAATGACTTTGGATAGAGATGTAGAAATTGCATGGTGACAAGCAGCAGAGGCTTTGGTAGATACTCTAAGGGTGGAATGAGATACTATGAAGGTTGAGTGAGATAGTGTGTTTGGTAGACTACATACGATAGAGGCTTAGGTAGTATTACTGACATCAGAGAGAGATTCTCTTCAGGGAGATCGAGAGAGTGATATTGGTAGATGACATGTTGTAGAGGCTCAAGTATTGTTACAGATAGTAGAGGGAGATACTCTTTTGAGAGAGTGTGATGGTATGTGAGCAGAGAGAGATAGGTATCTACAGGCTTCTACCTATTATCAGACTTTATATGATGCTACCATTCCTAGGGGCTCTCGACATCTACTATTTGGGGAGCCTAGTGCTATGAGCGATGGTGGTGCCGATTTAGGTGATCATTCTATGAGACAACCCAATCATTCTGGATTTCATTAGTGTTCTATCTATCCTACTCAGGCTTTACCATTTTTGATACCCAATCTTCATGTTGTTTCATGGTGCAGAGGCATTTTCTAGACATGTGTGTTATACATATTCATTGGTCCAGTCAAGACCTCTTATATATGTTTTTATTTTTATACTTTCCTATCTCACTTGTGTCATCATGGATGTACTTATGACATATTCCTTTTTTGATGATGATGATATATATATGATATGTATTATCTTTGTTTCAACCTCATTTATATCATGATGTATGCTTATTTGTGTTTTTTGCATTTTTCTAGTGTATGGATATGATGTAGATGTAGGAATCATACTTTGTCTCATTTTTATAATGATGGATGTTGATATATGAATGCCCCATATATGATATATGATGTTTTTAATTGGTTTTATTATCATCATGATATGTATTGATAACATTTGTGGATGGAGAATGGATATGGTACTGGTGATGTGTTATGTAGGATGATTGTTAATTTAGAAGAATTATGATGATTTATAGGGAAAATGATCTTAATTAGAAGAAGCATGATGATAGATAGAAAAAATGATGTTAATTATAAGAAGTATGATGATGGTGTGTTAGTTAGTAGAAACATGATGATGGAGAGATTGATGTTGTGACTTTTCTTTTCTTTATATACTTCACTGTTTAAACAATCTTGTTTGATGTAGCAAGATAGATATGATGCGCCAGGGTATGAATTACCAAGGTGACTTTGTATCCATTGCATGGAATTTTAACTCTACAAATAAATAGTATATTTTTCATACTAGACATACAAAATTTATGTTTAAAGTATAGGGAGGAATGCGTGAAAAAAAAATTAGACCAATCACACACAGAGGTATAGAACACCTAACATGTAACTGCTTCATGAACTGTTTTCATACAACTTCCATACTTAATAAAGAAAGTATTCTCCATGGTAATATTATAGACATATCTTACAAACAAAAAATCGAAATGATACTCAATTACCCCCATTCCTTCTTCTCTAAATCCTTATGGACATCGTTGAGAGATCCTGGGAATGAGTCAATAAAATAAATCACAAAAATTAAGACCATAAAAAGATAAAAACACAGTTGTAGTATCATTTGCCATTTCTATTTAGGGTGGTGCTATTATCCATTGTTGGTCATGTCTATCATAGGAAAAAAATTGTTAAAGCATGTCCTAGGATGTTGTTGGGACTTGTTTAAAAAGATAGGTAGTTGATACTTTAGTTTTGTTTTTGTTTATTTCATAGTCAACTCTTTTGTGATCATTTTTTCGTGAAAGCTCTAGTTGTAGGTGTTTACTTTGTTTGTTTTTTTTTTTCAAAGGGTGATTGGGATGGTTTGTTTATTATTGTTGAAATGCTTATTGTGGATGTGGATGATGGGACATGCCTTTTATTTTTTTTTCTGAGTTTCTATGATGCTATTTTTTTTGGTGTTTTGTTTTCAGGGGACTAACCTAGGGCCTCAAGGGCTCATCAAAGATAAGCTTTGCCTATGTTGTCCATGCAGAGGTTCATAGCTTGCTTGGTTTGACCTTTTTTGTTTTGTGAATGTTTTTGGTATTTTGTATTTTTGAGTTTGTTTGGATTTTGTACTTTTGATTAAGTGAAATAAAGCATGTTGGAAACCTAAGGGGAGTGACCTAGGGTCTCTGGGACTAAAAATACTTTCCTACATTGTACACACAAAGACCATGTAGTTTGACTGTTGGACTCAAAGCATGAACTATTTTTGGGTAAACAACATCGATAGTATGGATGATACCTTTTTTTGTGTCTAGAGGATATGTTGTGGGAAATTCAATTGAACTAGCTATGAGGTTCAAGAAAATGTTGATTTCTTAGATTTTTTGAGTGAAGGAATAACCCAACGATGTTGTTTTATTTTGATATTTTCTACATGTTTTTTATCTCTGTTGTTTTCTAGTATTTTTGACTCTTGTTTTTTTATAACCTTGATTGAAATTTTACCAGATCTAAATTGCGATTGGCTTCAGTAAGTTTCCCCCAATAAAAAGACTTACCTTAATCAGTGACAAGCCACTATTGGACATATGATTCAAAAAATGGATGGGTGAATGTTGTGAAAAATTGTTGATAGATAATAATGTATGTTTTAATCATACATAGTGCTTGTTTACTAGGTTTTCTCTATGGTACCTATTCTAGGAGTGTCACAAAATGGTTTTCACTCAAAGAACAATTTATTTATTTTTACTATTTTTCTTGAATTTTTTTTTTTTTTTTTATATTTTTCATCTTCTTTTTCTATTTTTGTGGATTTTTACCCTTTTGCCTAGGGTATTTTGACACGTTTCATGTATAGAAATTTTTGAGGTGGTTGTTGTTCAGAAGTTCGGCTAGAGGTTCTCCTTCGGGAGTAGCCAACTAATATGCCCTAGAGCCATAACTTGTTGTGATGATGAATGGACCTTGTAGACACATAAAAATGTCCTCGTAATCATTTTTAAATCATTTCACATTTCATTCAATTATCCATATATTATAACCATTTATTCATAAGCATTTATAGGCATCTATAAGCATTATTCATAAAATTATTTGATCATTTATCATTTACCATTTAGGCATAAATCACTAAAATACCATTAAATCATTTAATAATCTTTCCATTTATCCATTCATCTCATATTCATATTTTATGCATTTCCATTCAAATATTATACTCATAAAACCCATGTCCATAATCACTTCATTAAAACCATTTTCATAATAATTTATCCACCATAAAATATTAATACATTAGTGCATTTACACATTTCATGCATTTGCATATTCATTTAAAATATCACAAATATTCATTAAATTATTCATTTACCACCTACTTTCATTTATCCATTTCAATATTTTATCTTACCCATCTCATGTGTGTGGGATATTTTCCTCCAAGCCAATCTCTTATCCCACACTCCTTCCACAACTTGCATTCACCCTAAAGATTCCTATTTAAACAGGACTCTCTTCTCATTTGGACCCCTACACGAATCTTGCACATGCACATATCTTCACAGCTTTTCTTAATCCATTCACTAATAGCCTCTTGATGCATCTATGCTTGCAAAAATTTGAGAGCAAAAGTGCATAACAAGACTTTGGTGATAGGATGCCAATGGAGACTGGTTTTCGTTTGGAAGCATTTTGATTATCTTTGGTAGTTTAAAATAGTTTCATTTCTAGTTTTTGTTTTTAAATCTGAAACTTCTCTATTGTTGAGGTCCATAAATGATGGTTCTCTTCCATAGAACCATTCATTTTTGAGAGCTTACAAATGGTGAACCCGACGTGAACAAGCAGTTGTTTCTTTGTTGCTTCATTTTTATTGTTGTCTCAATTTTTTTGCTATTGTTGGGTTGTGTAAAACCATATCAGCAGTATCAAACTTGTTGGAGAAGCATGAGAAACAAATGAAATCACGTTTTTCTCTTTGCTGCCACGTTTTTTTCACTACTAGATAGTTTGAAATGCCCAAAACATCTCTAAAATTGCGTTTTGGTCATGAAAAATACCCCAGGCATTGTTTTTGAGGTGAAAGAGTTCATTTATAGCAAGTAAAAGCTCTAAAAAAATAGCTTTGAATCAAAAAACGTGATCACCATACCCCCTGCACTGTTCTTCAAAGCTTTCAAAAAATCTTTTGTTGGAAACAATAGAAGGTTTTAAATGTTGTATTTGCTTCTTTCTGCTATTTTGTGCTTACAGTGAGCATTCTCATTTAAATCTGTCAAATGCCATAATTTAAAACTTATTTGGGTGCTGATATTTTCTGGAGGTTTAGAGTTTGCAGCAAACAAAGTTTTACCATTTCTATTTTAAATGTTTCTGCAATAACTGTATTTATTTCTTGCAGGATATTTTGAGGTATTCTGATGCATTATGTCAAAAGATTCATCTGCCATGTCCATGTGTTCATCAGTCCATCAGAGCATTGCTGCATGTTTAAGATTTTAAAATTAAGTTTTAATTTAGTTTTAGATTAATTTTAATTTAGTTTTTAGACAAATTTTTAATTTAGCTTAGAATTTTAGTTTCTAATTTCATTTAGATTTTTAATGTTTAAATTTATTGTGTAGTTTATTTTTTTATTTTTTTTATTTACTTTTTAATTTAGCTTTAATTTAGTTTCTAATTTCCCATTTAGTTAGTTTTTTTTTTTAATTTAATTAATGTAGTTTAGATTTTGTTTTTTTAGAGTTTTTTTTAATGTAGATCTTAAATGTAATTTTAGATTTAAATTAGATCTTAATTTAGATTATATTTAAATTCATTTTAATTTAGAATTAATTTGAAACTAACTTTAGTCTAGACTTATTTTTAATCTAGATTTAAATTAACTTTAGATTTAAATTAGATCTTAATTTTAATTAGATTTAGATTTTTTTAGATTTAAAGTTTAACTTAGATTTCGCTTTTAGTTCTTAGTTTGGCTTTATCTTTTTAAATTACATTCTAACTTTAAATTTAGAATAATGTTAGTTTTCGTTTTAGTGTAATTCTAGTTTTGGGTCAAATTTTATTAATTTGGGTTCCCTTGCAGGTTCGTTTGGCAAAGAATTGAAAATCAAAACATACGCTTGACGAAGATTGAAATCAAAACTACTAACAACATTTGGTGCAGAACGATTGATGAAGACATGATTTTGAAACCAATTGTCTTTTGAATTAGAAAACACTTCAATTGGTGCTTTAAAAATGAATAATTGTCTTTTCTCACATCAGTTTAACTAGGGGTTCAATGAACATTGTTTGCTGTGCTTGAAGGTGGTAGGTGATTATGCTCTCACCTTGTGCAAACTAGGTGATCAGAAAGCCAGACCCATCTATTTTATGTGTCACCCCGATTCAATAATCGAAGTATCCTCTCCCCTTGTGCACTTGTGCAATGCTGGGTGCAAGAGAAATAGTTATTGACTCTAGAACTTGGGCCTGCTTTGGTGGGAAAAAGTACTCACCCCAAGGTGACTCAGATCGGCAACGGAGCTTTTTTGCCAAGCTACTCCCGACCGGTATAGAAATGTGAATCCTAAGGGAAAGCCTAGGATTACGAGTGTAGATATGTCATACGGACAAAGTAGTACTCCCCAAAACCCTGTTGAGCGTAACCTCTCTAGGCTGGAGTGCCTCCTAAATGGAGCTTAATCTTGTGCCCCATGTATGGCCACTCGAACGGGGGTCCCAAACTAAAAACTTTTGTGTAGTTGCCAAAATCCTTCTATTTGCTAACGCAGCACCGGTCAGTGTGAAGGCATCCACATCTTCGTAGTTTTTAGTAGAGGTGATCAATTTGCCATGGGAGTTTCATGGGGGTTGGAAGCTTGGTTGGCTTGAGAAGTGAGTGCACTATAAGCGGGAGCCCGTGTAGCCAAGCTTCTGGATTCACATGCTAAGAATATGTGGTTGGGGAAACCCACGTGGAATCTAGCAGATATTGTCCTTTCCAACCTCAGGATTTGTGCTTATATTGTTAAACTCAAACACTTTGTTTGCTATTTCTTGTGTGTGTGTTCCAAAATAGACCTCAAACAAATATCACACCTAGTAACTTGCAACATCTCAAACTTTGCAAACCTCAGAAGGTCCAACAACACAAACATACAACGTGAACCTATCACTTGGATTTCTTGGGGTCATCATCCTTCAGTTTTGATCTTTCAATCCTTGCATTCCACCTAGTCCTTGCATTCCATCTAGACTTTGCATTCCACCTAGCCCTTGCATATCCATACATATTCATATCCCTTTCATCCTAGTCCTTGCATATTACTAGTCTTGCATACATAAGTGACACTACATAGTCCTTGCATATACATAACACTCTACCTAGTTCTTGCATGTTCAACCCCTTTTCATAACAAGATCATCTCACCTACCCTTTGCATGTTCCAAGAATTTAGTCCTTTGCATATTCATCATCGATCAAACAAAACCCTTAGCTTGCACTTAGGCTACTCTCCCTAGGTCTTGAAATCAAACCATTGGCTATCTATCACCCAAATCACTTGAGGTTCATCATCCTTGAGTTAGGGAACATACCATTATCTTTGAGTAGGGAAATCCTTTTGGAGTCCATCATCTCCTACATACCCTCTCTTGATCATTGGTCCTTGTGTCTATCCATCATAACACAAGTAAAGCCTTTACATCATAACCAACTTTGGACCTAGAGTTGCCTTTTAGCTTGTCATACCATACCTTACCACTTCCATATCTCATCTTAGAATCATATCCTTTTCATTGCATCCTATTCTTAGGTCTCATACATTACCTTGGATTGAACATCAAAACAATCAACTATGACCCCTAGAACAAGAGCAAAAAGGTTTCAAGAAGAAGGGAACCCTTGGGGAAGAGACTTTGATGGGGAAGATAACATTAGTGTTGCAACTAGAGAAACAAATGAAACTAATGATGAAGAAATAACCAAATCCGATATAGAAGAAGCACTTAAGGATCATAGATTCACTAAAATTCTTACGGAGGTAGTCAAACATAACCCACAACAATACTTCAAAGCCCTTGTTGATGAAGGAATAAAAATGCCTCCTAATTTTGACATGTCACTGCTCATGATGAATGACCAACCTGAATCTACTGGATCCAAACATCCCAAAACAAACAATGATGGTAGAATCAAAGATCATAGACCCTTTTATCTACAACCAGGTTACAAGCGATCTTCAAAGACCTCAAAACCCACACCAACAAATGATCCTATTTTGGATGAGCTTAGAACATTGAGACAAGAATTGGAAACCCTTAAGAACCGTAAATCATCATCTCATAAGTTCTCCATTGAAGATATATGTCCTTATCCCTTTGATCCAAGCATACCAATGCCACCTTTTCCTAACCATTGGGACATACCAAAACTTGACAAATATAATGGAAAAGGGGATCCTAAACATCACTTAAGACAATTTTGTGCAACTACCATGGAATTTGTAGTTGATGAAACATACATTAGGAGATTATTCCCCCACAGTCTAGGAGGAGAAGCTATTGAATGGTTTTCACAATTACCCCCGACCATCAAATCCTTTCAAGAATTGGTTGATAAATTTCTCTTCAATTATAGCTTCAATTGTGACTTTTAAGTGACCATGACAAACCTTTTCAACACCAAACAAAAACCAGGTGAATCTTTTGTGTCATTCTTGCAAAGATGGAGACATTTAACAAAATGATTACCTTATGTCATTCCTGATCAAGAATTGGTTGACCTCTTTTGTCAAAATTTGAACAAAGAAATTGGAAGGGAACTTTGCCTCAAATGCTTGGATTCCTTTGATGATGCTATAGAAATGGGATTTCGAATCGAACAAACTCTCATTGATGATGGAACCATAAAACTTAATAATGATAGAGATCAAAAATCAAATTCAAACAACAAGACACCTTTTTGGGTAAAGAACAAGAATGTAGTCAATGACAGAGTTGTTGATGCAAAAAAAACTAAAACATCATCACCTATTTATAACCTCAAAGGTTCATCTTCAGATAAAGGAAAAGAAAAATTGAGAAGTTTACCTAAACGAAATTTTACACCATTGGGACAATCACTTGAATCCGCATTAAAAGAACTTCTTGAAATCAATATTATAATGCTACCTGAAATAAAGGAATATAATCCACAAGTCAAACCCCCGTGGTGGAATGAGAATCACTTTTGTGACTATCATAGACATAAAGGACATAAGACTAATAGTTGCAATAAACTTCGACATCTAATATAGGACCTTATTGATGATGGTAAGATAGTGGTTGAGGAACACACTCCTTCCGGTAACTCTGATCGCGAGGTGTTTAAGAACCCTTTCCCTAAGCATGACAAGGATAAAGGAAAGGCCCCTGAATTTAGTGATGGTGTAAACTATACTGCTACTAAGTATGACTATACCATACATAACATCAGTGAGGTTGATAATCATGTAAACACTTTCATTATAAAAGGAAAGGCACTTGATTGCAAGGTTACTACCCGCAAAGGAACAATCACCCTCAAAGGTCCTAATTCAAAGCCCGCTACACCAGCTTCACAGTACAACCTCATAGAGCATTTAGGAAAAATTCCCACGCAAATTTCCATACTTGAGTTGCTATGCCTATCTCCTGAGCATAAGGCTATTCTAGATAAAGCGCTTGCTACTGCTACAGTGCCTACGAAACTGCATATAGATCAATTCCAAGCTATGGTGGGACATATCACCTCACCTTACACCATCACTTTTTCTAAAAATGATGATTCATCCCCTCAACAACCACATAATGCAGCTTTACACATTGACGTCCTTATCAACAATGCCAAGATCAAGCGAGTTCTAATAGACGGAGGAGTAGGTCTTAATATTTGTACCCAAGAATTGATCACAAAATTCGGGTTTTCTGAAAATGTAGTTGATCCAAGGAATAAGATTACCATAAAGGCATATGATGAAGAGGAATGCTCTTCTAAAGGATCAGTTACTCTACCAATAAGAGTCGGCCTCGTGGTAAAGGATGTGGTTTGCCAAGTCCTTGATCTCACACTGACCTATAATATCCTCCTTGGAAGACCTTGGATTCATGCAATGCAGGAAAAACCTTCTACATACCATCAGTGCATTAAATTCCCACACAATGGTATTGAAATCGTAATACAAGGAGATCCCAACCCTTTCATGTATTGCCATAATCAAAGCCCTAAAACTGAAATCACAATCCCAAGCAATTGTGAATCACCTCCTTCTCAAGCATATGTTGATCTTGAGTCCTTAAAAGAATCCACTTCATTTATTGCACCATCAAACCCCAAGGTCCAAATCCATGATATGGGATGTGGAGAATACCATATGGATAATTTACCAAAAAAAGAAATTGCTAATTTCGTCGAGGAGGGTCAAAATTCCAACAATGATATCAAGACAGCTACAGAAGGAACACAAAAAGATGACCATGCTTGGATTGAAACCTTTTGGGATCCTAATGATACACCTGCATTTTCCATATTTGCTTCCACTCAATCTTTTCATATTTATGATAACCCCATGTTTAGCCAGGATATCTATGATAACCCACTCTTTGATCATGACCCTACCAAGGATATACAATCATCATCCTTCCATCCCACCTGCCCTAGGCTAGGATATGAATCTCCTATTGTCACATCTACTAAGACATCTTTCCAAGTCATTAAGGATGTGCAAGCTTCCTTTGACGTTAGCAGTACTGAAAAGGATAGTCCCAAAGACTTCGTTGATGACATCACCACTCCCATTTTCCCACTAAACATTCCTATCATGCCATCCCCCTCAACCATCTCATCCACATCCATCTGCCTTGTAGACATGGATCAACAAGTATCACCCAAAGAAAATAAAAAAGATGTAATTCAAGAATCAAAGGTAAAAGCATCTTTTTCAAATGGAGATCCAGAATCAAAAGAAAGCATGCAAAGAGAGAAAGATCAAGAAAAGTCCTTTAGCCAAAATAAACAGCTATTGGAAAAATCCAAAACAAAAGAAGATCAAGACAAGTCCCCTAGCCAAAATAAAAAGCTATTGGACAAAGCAAAAATAAAATTCAAAAGTGAAAGCAAGAAAAATTTAATCTCCAATTATGCCTCTCATCGAAAATCATTGGGGCATCTATCAAGGAAGAAAATCAAAAAAGGAACTTGTTGATCCAAGGTCTCCATCCATGTCACTCTCACTCATACCATATATTCCATTCCACCCATCCATGTTCACATATCTGGCATATCACACCATCGGTGATGTCTTTCAATGTACCTTTGATGACGACCCCTTCATGTATTCTAGCTCATCGGTTGCCCAAGCTCCTTTTTGGTTGAAGCTTGATGGCCCACGTAATGTGCACATTAGGGATCCTACCATAGTCTCTTTCATCTACCACATCTATCATCCTTCATATTTTCCACTCGTACTCCTCATCTCGATCGGGTACTTTCATCCAACATGGTCATCCACACAGGATCGAGGCATCGTCAAGGTAGTCTATGGATCTAGCATCTATCAATTCTATATCTCGCTTCAGAGAGCTAGGAAAAATTCTTGAAAAAATACAAAAAAAGGAAAAAGTCTTGAAAAAATACAAAAAAAGGGAAAAAGTCCAAAAAAATTAAAGAGAAATCAATTTGTTCAATGGTGAAAACCACTTCGGTGGTGCCTTGAGCAAGTACCATGGTGAAAACCGAGAAATCGGCGCCATGTGTAGAGGCTTTGCTCCTCTTTCCTTTGGAGCTCTACTTGATCTTTTCATCCCATTTTTCATTCACCCTCCACTTCATAATATCCTTTTCACACTCACCATGGCTTGTGAATTGTTCGACAATCCCCTCACTTGCTCGCTTTTCATGCATACTAGGTTGGTCCTATTTCTCCCTGGGGCATTTCCTCAACCTTAGCCATGGGTTAGGATATTGAGCATCTCAAGGTCAGAGAAACTACCCTCTTTTTCTATCTTCTTGCTTGAGATCCATCTCTCTCCATTGTAAAAGATCCTGAAAAAATCCATAAAAATCATAAAATGTCTTGAAAAAAATCCATAAAAATCATAAAATGTCTTGAAAAAATCCATAAAAATCATAAAATATCCTGAAAAAATCCATAAAAATCATAAAATGTCTTGAAAAAAAATAAAATCCAAAAAATCATATAGTGTCTTGAAAAAATCCATAAAAATCATAAATGTCCTGAAAAAAATCCATAAAAATCATAAAGTGTCCTGAAAAAATCAATAAAAATCATATAATGTCCTGAAAAAAATCCATAAAAATCATAGTGTCCTGAAAAAAATCCATAAAAATCAAATATTCCAAAAATCCAAAAAATCAAATAAATTCAAAAATCCCTCAACAATGACACTTTCAGATCACCACATAGCTTTGAACTTCAGAAAAATCAAACTGCATCATGAGTAACAATCAAGCAAATATTGCAGCATACCTATCAATCCCTCTTCCAAATCAAAAGCGTACAACCGTACCAAGAATCAGTTCCCAATCGAAGCATGACGCATGTTTGTTTGTTGATCTTTGCTTATTTTATGATTTTTATCTTTGGTGGCACGTCTTTTAGCTTCTCCAGGATGTCTGGGACTAGAGAGGTGATGATGGGGCATGTTCACTTGTTTGCTGCCTGTGGATTGTTTCTTATTCATAGGACGACTCGTCTTAAGACATGGTTATCTAAAACCATTGAGGACCTATGAGTCTAGTATGGATGAGTGCATTCCTTGTCTGATAGTGTCTTCCATGCAATAAATATTCAGGTCATCTGGGGTCCTTATACCTAGATGCTTATACTTCATTACTAAATAAAAACGCAAACAGTATTCAGGTCGTCTAGATGTTCATGTTATCTAGACGCTTATACTAATTTGTGACATAATAAGCTCGATGATGATAAAAGCACATAAAATGCACAAGAGGCTTCATCACCTTCATTTTCTCCCATCTTGCATCTTCCATTTATTGCATTTCATTTTCTTCATCTTTCTTGTCACAGAGAAATCAATCAACTTGCATCTCCAAATCTCATGTCCCCTTAATCAATCAACCAATCATTCTATCAACTTGTCTTGCACTGGCATCAATCTCAATTAGCTTCATCATCTCATCAACTCAGCTATACTAATCATTTCCATTAATTGTTCAGTTACGCCTATCAATTGTGCATTTCCATCAAATGTACACCACTGATTTATCACTTGCGCAATATCAAGTATCTAATAATTTTCTTGACATCTATCGAGAGATTAATCTTCTTACAATCTGTTTGATCAATCTCTCGAGGGGGCATATCATTGTTATCATAATCCTTACTAGGATATCTCTGGGGCATGTATCAGTTGATCAATATTTTTCTTTGAAACAATGAAACAAGCTGCATTGTCTCAAAGAGGGACAAAATGTAGACACATAAAAATGTCCTTGTAATCATTTTTAAATCTTTCATATTTCATTCAATTATCCATATATTATAACCATTTACTCATAAGCATTTATAGGCATCTATAAGAATTATTCATAAAATCATTTGATCATTTACCATTTACCATTTAGGCATAAATCACTAAAATATCATTAAATCATTTAATAATCTTTCCATTTATCCATTCATCTCATATTCATATTTTATGCATTTCCATTCAAATATTATACTCATAAAACCCATGCCCATAATCACTTCACTTAAACAATTTTCATAATAATTTATCCATCATAAAATATTAATACTTTAATGCATTTACACTTTTCAATGCATTTGAATATTCATTTAAAATATCACAAATATTCATTAAATTATTCATTTATCACCTACATGCATTTATCCATTTCAATGTTTTATCTTACCCATCTCATGCATGTGGGATATTTTCCTCCAAGCCAATCTCTTATCCCACACTCCTTCCACAACTTGCATTCACCCTAAATATTCCTATTTAAAGAGGACTCTCTTCTCATTTTGCACATTCTCGTATCTTCACAACTTTGCTTAATCCATTCACTAACAACCTCTTGATGCACCTATGCTTGTAAAAATCTAAGAGAAAAAGTGCATAAAGAGACTTTGGTGATAGGATGCCAATGGAGACTAGTTTTTGTTTGGAAGTATTTTGATTATTTTAATATATTAGAATAGTTTCATATCTAGTTTTTCTTTTAAATCTGAAATAGCTCCATTGTTGAGGTCCAAAAATGATGGTTCTCCTCCATAGAACCATTCATTTTTGAGAGCTTACACTTCTTTTTCCTCTTCCTCCTTCTCAGCTCCCTTCTTCTTTGAAACATGCCTCCTCTTCTTGGCTATGGGATTTCTCTGTTTCCCTGCTTCTCCTTCCTGAACATCTTTAATCTTGATTTTGAAAGGAGAGCCTACCTTGGATTCAACTTTGGGATCCTATTCATGTGATTCCTTAGAAGTAGAGTGAGACTCCATGTCTCCCATTAAGTCATGGGTGCAAGGCACACCTTCACCTTCCACCTCTAGCATCCCGTGCTTGAGTCATAACTTGGTGTATTTGATGACTAGAGCCATGATCTATCCTAATTTTTTCTTTTCCTCCTCCAGCCAATCAACTTCTCCAACTGGCTTGTCCTTCACAACCTCAAAGATATGACCTTGGATGAGATTTTAATCCTCCTCAACATGATCAAGAACAACCTTAAAGTTATACAACCGCACTAGGCTCACTGGAAACCTTGAGAACTTCTTCTTTTTGGATTCAAATTCATCATTAATGTTAGCCCAATAGTCCTGTATGTCATCCTTGTGGCTATACTCCCTGCTAGCCTTCTTTTGTGCTTCACCAGTTATATCAAACCTAGCTCTTTTAGAATGGAAGGAGAGACCAAGAGTGCTCATTTCTTCTTCGAAAGCGTTGGTTGATTGGATAGAAGGGAACACCTCACTAGTGCCTATCTTCAGAGGGAAGTCATTACCAAATCCAGTCTTGTGCTTCCCCCCTTTACAATAACATCAAAGTCACAAATCATCCTTGTGAATTCCAAAAGTATAACATCGTCTGTAGGGTATCTTGGAAGTCTATATGAATCCCTCTAACAACCATCAATCCTAATATAAGAAAAGGTGGGGAACTGAATCAACCAAGCTCTAAACTTTTTGATTAGTTCCTTGGCCTTATCTGAAATTCGAACATGCTCAACACCCTACAACAGCTTAGTGATGTACATGGTGAATGCATCATTCACCCTCCTATAGATTCCACCACCCAAGTGTAGTTGTGGATACACTTCATAAATTAAATCTTGGCCAAACACACCTCTGGTGCTCAGTACTTGTATGGGTGAAACCTTGCAAGTGCATACACCAAATAGGAGGTCATTGTGAAGGTCTTTGTTTGCAAGACATTGCACATCTGATCATTTAGCATTGCACTTATAATGCTTGCCCAGTGATAATATACACCTTCCTCCATCCGTGCAATGACATTGAACATCCAACTCAAATAATCCTCCACTTTTCAATCCTACTACTCTGTTGAGGAGTGTGATAACATCATAATACTCTCTCCTGAACTTGAGTCTAAATAGCTGCTTGGGCAGCTTGGAGAAGTGGGACTTGGGTTTCTCCAACCAAGAATTGATTACGTGTTGGGACTTGACAACATTCTCCTCATAATATTTCTTTGCTAAATCCATGTCGAAGGCCACAACATGTGACCGATCAGGCATGCCAAAGGTCTGAGCTATAGATACAAGGTCGAAGTTTGCCACAATTCTTCCCTGAGGACCAACTATTCTTTGTGTACCTTTGTCATAGTGCCTAGGACACTCAAGCACCAACTCATAACACTGGACTGTAGAAGTAAATCTAGCCACATGTGCCAGCCTAGACTCCGATGTCTTTCTGCCTAACAAAGGGTGGTTTTGTGCTACCATCCCTACCTTGAACTCTTCATAGTCCCACATTCCAACATTTGTATTAGTGATCCCAGACCAGATGGAAGTCAACTTACTATCTGGGATTCTACTCTTGATGTCCATCTT
>CM021109.1:153943106-154085057 GCA_007115665.2 Sequoiadendron giganteum | reverse complement strand
GATCATTTATCATTTACCATTTAGGCATAAATCACTAAAATACCATTAAATCATTTAATAATCTTTCCATTTATCCATTCATCTCATATTCATATTTTATGCATTTCCATTCAAATATTATACTCATAAAACCCATGTCCATAATCACTTCATTAAAACCATTTTCATAATAATTTATCCACCATAAAATATTAATACATTAGTGCATTTACACATTTCATGCATTTGCATATTCATTTAAAATATCACAAATATTCATTAAATTATTCATTTACCACCTACTTTCATTTATCCATTTCAATATTTTATCTTACCCATCTCATGTGTGTGGGATATTTTCCTCCAAGCCAATCTCTTATCCCACACTCCTTCCACAACTTGCATTCACCCTAAAGATTCCTATTTAAACAGGACTCTCTTCTCATTTGGACCCCTACACGAATCTTGCACATGCACATATCTTCACAGCTTTTCTTAATCCATTCACTAATAGCCTCTTGATGCATCTATGCTTGCAAAAATTTGAGAGCAAAAGTGCATAACAAGACTTTGGTGATAGGATGCCAATGGAGACTGGTTTTCGTTTGGAAGCATTTTGATTATCTTTGGTAGTTTAAAATAGTTTCATTTCTAGTTTTTGTTTTTAAATCTGAAACTTCTCTATTGTTGAGGTCCATAAATGATGGTTCTCTTCCATAGAACCATTCATTTTTGAGAGCTTACAAATGGTGAACCCGACGTGAACAAGCAGTTGTTTCTTTGTTGCTTCATTTTTATTGTTGTCTCAATTTTTTTGCTATTGTTGGGTTGTGTAAAACCATATCAGCAGTATCAAACTTGTTGGAGAAGCATGAGAAACAAATGAAATCACGTTTTTCTCTTTGCTGCCACGTTTTTTTCACTACTAGATAGTTTGAAATGCCCAAAACATCTCTAAAATTGCGTTTTGGTCATGAAAAATACCCCAGGCATTGTTTTTGAGGTGAAAGAGTTCATTTATAGCAAGTAAAAGCTCTAAAAAAATAGCTTTGAATCAAAAAACGTGATCACCATACCCCCTGCACTGTTCTTCAAAGCTTTCAAAAAATCTTTTGTTGGAAACAATAGAAGGTTTTAAATGTTGTATTTGCTTCTTTCTGCTATTTTGTGCTTACAGTGAGCATTCTCATTTAAATCTGTCAAATGCCATAATTTAAAACTTATTTGGGTGCTGATATTTTCTGGAGGTTTAGAGTTTGCAGCAAACAAAGTTTTACCATTTCTATTTTAAATGTTTCTGCAATAACTGTATTTATTTCTTGCAGGATATTTTGAGGTATTCTGATGCATTATGTCAAAAGATTCATCTGCCATGTCCATGTGTTCATCAGTCCATCAGAGCATTGCTGCATGTTTAAGATTTTAAAATTAAGTTTTAATTTAGTTTTAGATTAATTTTAATTTAGTTTTTAGACAAATTTTTAATTTAGCTTAGAATTTTAGTTTCTAATTTCATTTAGATTTTTAATGTTTAAATTTATTGTGTAGTTTATTTTTTTATTTTTTTTATTTACTTTTTAATTTAGCTTTAATTTAGTTTCTAATTTCCCATTTAGTTAGTTTTTTTTTTTAATTTAATTAATGTAGTTTAGATTTTGTTTTTTTAGAGTTTTTTTTAATGTAGATCTTAAATGTAATTTTAGATTTAAATTAGATCTTAATTTAGATTATATTTAAATTCATTTTAATTTAGAATTAATTTGAAACTAACTTTAGTCTAGACTTATTTTTAATCTAGATTTAAATTAACTTTAGATTTAAATTAGATCTTAATTTTAATTAGATTTAGATTTTTTTAGATTTAAAGTTTAACTTAGATTTCGCTTTTAGTTCTTAGTTTGGCTTTATCTTTTTAAATTACATTCTAACTTTAAATTTAGAATAATGTTAGTTTTCGTTTTAGTGTAATTCTAGTTTTGGGTCAAATTTTATTAATTTGGGTTCCCTTGCAGGTTCGTTTGGCAAAGAATTGAAAATCAAAACATACGCTTGACGAAGATTGAAATCAAAACTACTAACAACATTTGGTGCAGAACGATTGATGAAGACATGATTTTGAAACCAATTGTCTTTTGAATTAGAAAACACTTCAATTGGTGCTTTAAAAATGAATAATTGTCTTTTCTCACATCAGTTTAACTAGGGGTTCAATGAACATTGTTTGCTGTGCTTGAAGGTGGTAGGTGATTATGCTCTCACCTTGTGCAAACTAGGTGATCAGAAAGCCAGACCCATCTATTTTATGTGTCACCCCGATTTCAATAATCGAAGTATCCTCTCCCCTTGTGCACTTGTGCAATGCTGGGTGCAAGAGAAATAGTTATTGACTCTAGAACTTGGGCCTGCTTTGGTGGGAAAAAGTACTCACCCCAAGGTGACTCAGATCGGCAACGGAGCTTTTTTGCCAAGCTACTCCCGACCGGTATAGAAATGTGAATCCTAAGGGAAAGCCTAGGATTACGAGTGTAGATATGTCATACGGACAAAGTAGTACTCCCCAAAACCCTGTTGAGCGTAACCTCTCTAGGCTGGAGTGCCTCCTAAATGGAGCTTAATCTTGTGCCCCATGTATGGCCACTCGAACGGGGGTCCCAAACTAAAAACTTTTGTGTAGTTGCCAAAATCCTTCTATTTGCTAACGCAGCACCGGTCAGTGTGAAGGCATCCACATCTTCGTAGTTTTTAGTAGAGGTGATCAATTTGCCATGGGAGTTTCATGGGGGTTGGAAGCTTGGTTGGCTTGAGAAGTGAGTGCACTATAAGCGGGAGCCCGTGTAGCCAAGCTTCTGGATTCACATGCTAAGAATATGTGGTTGGGGAAACCCACGTGGAATCTAGCAGATATTGTCCTTTCCAACCTCAGGATTTGTGCTTATATTGTTAAACTCAAACACTTTGTTTGCTATTTCTTGTGTGTGTGTTCCAAAATAGACCTCAAACAAATATCACACCTAGTAACTTGCAACATCTCAAACTTTGCAAACCTCAGAAGGTCCAACAACACAAACATACAACGTGAACCTATCACTTGGATTTCTTGGGGTCATCATCCTTCAGTTTTGATCTTTCAATCCTTGCATTCCACCTAGTCCTTGCATTCCATCTAGACTTTGCATTCCACCTAGCCCTTGCATATCCATACATATTCATATCCCTTTCATCCTAGTCCTTGCATATTACTAGTCTTGCATACATAAGTGACACTACATAGTCCTTGCATATACATAACACTCTACCTAGTTCTTGCATGTTCAACCCCTTTTCATAACAAGATCATCTCACCTACCCTTTGCATGTTCCAAGAATTTAGTCCTTTGCATATTCATCATCGATCAAACAAAACCCTTAGCTTGCACTTAGGCTACTCTCCCTAGGTCTTGAAATCAAACCATTGGCTATCTATCACCCAAATCACTTGAGGTTCATCATCCTTGAGTTAGGGAACATACCATTATCTTTGAGTAGGGAAATCCTTTTGGAGTCCATCATCTCCTACATACCCTCTCTTGATCATTGGTCCTTGTGTCTATCCATCATAACACAAGTAAAGCCTTTACATCATAACCAACTTTGGACCTAGAGTTGCCTTTTAGCTTGTCATACCATACCTTACCACTTCCATATCTCATCTTAGAATCATATCCTTTTCATTGCATCCTATTCTTAGGTCTCATACATTACCTTGGATTGAACATCAAAACAATCAACTATGACCCCTAGAACAAGAGCAAAAAGGTTTCAAGAAGAAGGGAACCCTTGGGGAAGAGACTTTGATGGGGAAGATAACATTAGTGTTGCAACTAGAGAAACAAATGAAACTAATGATGAAGAAATAACCAAATCCGATATAGAAGAAGCACTTAAGGATCATAGATTCACTAAAATTCTTACGGAGGTAGTCAAACATAACCCACAACAATACTTCAAAGCCCTTGTTGATGAAGGAATAAAAATGCCTCCTAATTTTGACATGTCACTGCTCATGATGAATGACCAACCTGAATCTACTGGATCCAAACATCCCAAAACAAACAATGATGGTAGAATCAAAGATCATAGACCCTTTTATCTACAACCAGGTTACAAGCGATCTTCAAAGACCTCAAAACCCACACCAACAAATGATCCTATTTTGGATGAGCTTAGAACATTGAGACAAGAATTGGAAACCCTTAAGAACCGTAAATCATCATCTCATAAGTTCTCCATTGAAGATATATGTCCTTATCCCTTTGATCCAAGCATACCAATGCCACCTTTTCCTAACCATTGGGACATACCAAAACTTGACAAATATAATGGAAAAGGGGATCCTAAACATCACTTAAGACAATTTTGTGCAACTACCATGGAATTTGTAGTTGATGAAACATACATTAGGAGATTATTCCCCCACAGTCTAGGAGGAGAAGCTATTGAATGGTTTTCACAATTACCCCCGACCATCAAATCCTTTCAAGAATTGGTTGATAAATTTCTCTTCAATTATAGCTTCAATTGTGACTTTTAAGTGACCATGACAAACCTTTTCAACACCAAACAAAAACCAGGTGAATCTTTTGTGTCATTCTTGCAAAGATGGAGACATTTAACAAAATGATTACCTTATGTCATTCCTGATCAAGAATTGGTTGACCTCTTTTGTCAAAATTTGAACAAAGAAATTGGAAGGGAACTTTGCCTCAAATGCTTGGATTCCTTTGATGATGCTATAGAAATGGGATTTCGAATCGAACAAACTCTCATTGATGATGGAACCATAAAACTTAATAATGATAGAGATCAAAAATCAAATTCAAACAACAAGACACCTTTTTGGGTAAAGAACAAGAATGTAGTCAATGACAGAGTTGTTGATGCAAAAAAAACTAAAACATCATCACCTATTTATAACCTCAAAGGTTCATCTTCAGATAAAGGAAAAGAAAAATTGAGAAGTTTACCTAAACGAAATTTTACACCATTGGGACAATCACTTGAATCCGCATTAAAAGAACTTCTTGAAATCAATATTATAATGCTACCTGAAATAAAGGAATATAATCCACAAGTCAAACCCCCGTGGTGGAATGAGAATCACTTTTGTGACTATCATAGACATAAAGGACATAAGACTAATAGTTGCAATAAACTTCGACATCTAATATAGGACCTTATTGATGATGGTAAGATAGTGGTTGAGGAACACACTCCTTCCGGTAACTCTGATCGCGAGGTGTTTAAGAACCCTTTCCCTAAGCATGACAAGGATAAAGGAAAGGCCCCTGAATTTAGTGATGGTGTAAACTATACTGCTACTAAGTATGACTATACCATACATAACATCAGTGAGGTTGATAATCATGTAAACACTTTCATTATAAAAGGAAAGGCACTTGATTGCAAGGTTACTACCCGCAAAGGAACAATCACCCTCAAAGGTCCTAATTCAAAGCCCGCTACACCAGCTTCACAGTACAACCTCATAGAGCATTTAGGAAAAATTCCCACGCAAATTTCCATACTTGAGTTGCTATGCCTATCTCCTGAGCATAAGGCTATTCTAGATAAAGCGCTTGCTACTGCTACAGTGCCTACGAAACTGCATATAGATCAATTCCAAGCTATGGTGGGACATATCACCTCACCTTACACCATCACTTTTTCTAAAAATGATGATTCATCCCCTCAACAACCACATAATGCAGCTTTACACATTGACGTCCTTATCAACAATGCCAAGATCAAGCGAGTTCTAATAGACGGAGGAGTAGGTCTTAATATTTGTACCCAAGAATTGATCACAAAATTCGGGTTTTCTGAAAATGTAGTTGATCCAAGGAATAAGATTACCATAAAGGCATATGATGAAGAGGAATGCTCTTCTAAAGGATCAGTTACTCTACCAATAAGAGTCGGCCTCGTGGTAAAGGATGTGGTTTGCCAAGTCCTTGATCTCACACTGACCTATAATATCCTCCTTGGAAGACCTTGGATTCATGCAATGCAGGAAAAACCTTCTACATACCATCAGTGCATTAAATTCCCACACAATGGTATTGAAATCGTAATACAAGGAGATCCCAACCCTTTCATGTATTGCCATAATCAAAGCCCTAAAACTGAAATCACAATCCCAAGCAATTGTGAATCACCTCCTTCTCAAGCATATGTTGATCTTGAGTCCTTAAAAGAATCCACTTCATTTATTGCACCATCAAACCCCAAGGTCCAAATCCATGATATGGGATGTGGAGAATACCATATGGATAATTTACCAAAAAAAGAAATTGCTAATTTCGTCGAGGAGGGTCAAAATTCCAACAATGATATCAAGACAGCTACAGAAGGAACACAAAAAGATGACCATGCTTGGATTGAAACCTTTTGGGATCCTAATGATACACCTGCATTTTCCATATTTGCTTCCACTCAATCTTTTCATATTTATGATAACCCCATGTTTAGCCAGGATATCTATGATAACCCACTCTTTGATCATGACCCTACCAAGGATATACAATCATCATCCTTCCATCCCACCTGCCCTAGGCTAGGATATGAATCTCCTATTGTCACATCTACTAAGACATCTTTCCAAGTCATTAAGGATGTGCAAGCTTCCTTTGACGTTAGCAGTACTGAAAAGGATAGTCCCAAAGACTTCGTTGATGACATCACCACTCCCATTTTCCCACTAAACATTCCTATCATGCCATCCCCCTCAACCATCTCATCCACATCCATCTGCCTTGTAGACATGGATCAACAAGTATCACCCAAAGAAAATAAAAAAGATGTAATTCAAGAATCAAAGGTAAAAGCATCTTTTTCAAATGGAGATCCAGAATCAAAAGAAAGCATGCAAAGAGAGAAAGATCAAGAAAAGTCCTTTAGCCAAAATAAACAGCTATTGGAAAAATCCAAAACAAAAGAAGATCAAGACAAGTCCCCTAGCCAAAATAAAAAGCTATTTGACAAAGCAAAAATAAAATTCAAAAGTGAAAGCAAGAAAAATTTAATCTCCAATTATGCCTCTCAATCGAAAATCATTGCGGGCATCTATCAAGGAAGAAAATAAAAAAAGGAACTTATTTATCCAAGGTCTCCATCCATGTCACTCTCACTCATACCATATATTCCATTCCATCCATCCATGTTCACATATCTGGCATATCACACCATCGGTGATGTCTTTCAATGTACCTTTGATGACGACCTATTCATGTATTCTAGCTCATCGGTTGCCCAAGCTCCTTTTTGGTTGAAGCTTGATGGCCCACGTAATGTGCAAATTATTGATCCTACCATAGTCTCTTTCATCTATCACATCTATCATCCTTCATATTTTCCACTTGTACTCCTCATCTTGATCGGGTACTTTCACCCAACATGGTCATCCACACAGGATCGCGGCATCATCAAGGTAGTATATGGATCTGGCATCTATCAATTCTATATCTCATTTCAGAGAGCTAGGAAAAATTCTTGAAAAAATACAAAAAAAGGAAAAAAGTCTTGAAAAAATACAAAAAAAGGGAAAAAGTCCTTGAAAAAATACAAAAAAATTGGGAAAAAAAGAAAAAAAAGAAAAGTAAAGAGAAATCAATTCGTTCAATGGTGAAAACCACTTCGGTGGTGCCTTGAGCAAGTACCATGGTGAAAATCAAGAAATTGGTGCCATGTGTAGAGGCTTTGCTCCTCTTTCCTTTGGAGCTCTACTTGATCTTTTCATCCCATTTTTCATTCACCCTCCACTTCATAATATCCTTTTCACACTCACCATGGCTTGTGAATTGTTCGACAATCCCCTCACTTGCTCTCTTTTCATGCATACTAGGTTGGTCCTATTCCTCAGTGGGGCATTTCCTCAACCTTAGCCATGGGTTAGGATATTGAGCATCTCGCGGTCAGAGAAACTACCCTCTTTTTCTATCTACTTGCTTGCGATGCATCTCTTTCCATTGTAAAAGGTCCTGAAAAAATCCATAAAAATCATAAAAAGTCCTAAAAAAAATCCATAAAAATCATAAAATGTCTTGAAAAAAATCCAAAAAATCATAAGTGTCCAAAAAAATCCATAAAAATCATAAAATGTCTTGAAAAAATCCATAAAAATCATAAGTGTCCTGAAAAAATCCATAAAAATCAAATATTCCAAAAATCCAAAAAATCAAATAACTTCAAAAGATCAATCAACAATGACACTTTCAGCAAAATCAAACTGCATCACGAGTAACAATCAAGCAAATATTGCAGCATACCTACCAATCCATCTTGCAAATCCAACCAAACACACACAACCGTACCAAGAATCAGTTCCATATCGAAGCATGATGCATGTTTGTTTGTTTGTTTATCTTTGATTGTTTTATGATTTTATCTTTGGCGGCATGTCTTTTAGCTTCTCCAAGATGCTTGGGACTAGAGAGGCAATGATGAGGCATGTTCACTTGTTTGTTGTTTGTGGATTGTTTCTTATTCATAGGACGACTCGTCTTAAGACATGGTTGTCTAAAACCATCGAGGACCTATGAGTCTAGTGTGGATGAGAGCATTCCTTGTCTGATAGTGTCTTCCATGCAATAAGTATTCAGGTCATCTAGGGTTCTTATACTTAGATGCTTATACTTCATTACTAAATAAAAATGCAAACAGTATTCAGGCCGTCTAGAGGCTCATATTATCTAGATACTTATACTAATTTGTGACATAATAAGCCCGATGATGATAGAAGCACTTAAAATGCACAAGAGGCTTCATCACCTTCATTTTCTCCCATCTGGTATCTTCCATTTATTGCATTTCATTTTCTTCATCTTTCTTGTAGCAGAGAAATCAATCAACCAATCATTCTATCAACTTGTATTGCATTAGCATCAATCTCAATCAGCTTCACCAACTCATCAACCCGGCTATATTGATCATTTCCATCAATTGTTCAATTACACCTATCAATTGTGCATTTCCATCAAATGTACATCACTACTTTATCACTTGCACAATATAAAGTATCCGATCATTTTCTTGGTCACATCTATCGAGAGATTAATCTTCTTACAATTTGTCTAATCAATCTCTCGAGGGGGCATATCATTCTTATCATAATCCTTATCAGGATATCTCTAGGGCATGTATCAGTTGATCAATCTTTTTTCTTTGAAACAAAGCGACAAGCCACGTTGTCTCAAAGATGGGAAAAATGTAGACACATAAAAATTTCCCTATAATCATTTTTAAATCATTTCACATTTCATTCAATTATCCATATATTATAACCATTTATTCATAAGCATTATTCATAAAATTAATTGATCATTTATCATTTACCATTTAGGCATAAATCACTAAAATATCATTAAATCATTTAATAATCTTTCCATTTATCCATTCATCTCATATTCATATTTTATGCATTTCCATTCAAATATTATACTCATAAAACCCATGTCCATAATCACTTCATTAAAACCATTTTCATAATAATTTATCCACCATAAAATATTAATACATTAGTGCATTTACACATTTCATGCATTTGCATATTCATTTAAAATATCACAAATATTCATTAAATTATTCATTTACCACCTACTTGCATTTATCCATTTCAATATTTTATCTTACCCATCTCATGTGTGGGATATTTTCCTCCAAGCCAATCTCATCCCACACTCCTTCCACAACTTGCATTCACCCTAAAGATTCCTATTTAAACAGGACTCTCTTCTCATTTTGACCCCTACACGAATCTTGCAAATGCACATATCTTCACAGCTTTTCTTAATCCATTCACTAATAGCCTCTTGATGCATCTATGCTTGCAAAAACCTGAGAGCAAAACTGCATAACAAGACTTTGGTGATAGGATGCCAATGGAGACTAGTTTTTGTTTGGAAGCATTTTGATTATCTTTGGTAGTTTAGAATAGTTTCATTTCTAGTTTTTGCTTTTAAATCTGAAACTTCTCCATTGTTGAGGTCCATAAATGATGGTTCTCTTCCATAGAACCATTCATTTTTGAGAGCTTATAGACCTAACCAATTAGGTTGAAATTTAACCTTGCCATCTTGGTTCAATTGTATCTTCTAATTCTCCTTGAGGACCAAGTCACCAAATTGAAATTTTCTATCTTTGATTCTCTTGTCATAGCTTCATTTGAGCTGATTTTGATAAACCTACAGAGGGTTCAACGTGCTCAAACACCTTTCATCTAGGAGCTCTAATTCATTCAATCTGGATACCTTGTATTCTTCATTGCTTACCATGCCTTTTAGTGAGACTCACAATGAGGGGATTTTAACTTCGATAGGTAACACTACTTCTGATCCAAAGACCAAGGAAAAAGGTGTGGCACCAATAGGTGTGCTGATGCTAGTTCTATAAGCCCATAAGGCTAGATTTAGTTGCAAATTCCAATCATGGCTGACATCATTGATAGTCGTTTTTAATATTTTCAAGATTTTTTTATTGGATTCCTCTGCCTAACCATTTCCTTGAGGATAGTAGGGCATAGAAAATCTATGTTGGATAGAGAATTTGGAATAGAGTTATTGGACATCTTGATTCTTGAATGGGGTTCCATTGGTTGTTGCAATTATTTTTGGGATTCCATACCTACAAATGAGATAATTCAAAATGAATTTTGATATCTATTTGCTAGTGATATAAATCAATGGAATTTCCTCTATCCATTTTGTGAAATATTATGTTGTGGTGATAATGAATTTATTCCCATTAGATAAAGCAAGTGATATCTTACCTACCAAGTCTAATCCCCATTGCGAAAAAGGCCATGGTGTTGTGATGGGTCTCAAATCTTGTGCTGGTGCATGAACTAGATCACTATGTTGCTAATATTGTCGAAACCTTCTCGAATGTTGAATGAAGTCTTGCTCCATGGAAGGCCAATAGTATCTTGCTTTGAGTAGCTTTTGGACTAGGTTAGGTCCACTAGAGTGGGATCCGCAAGTAACTACATGGACCTCTTGTAAGGTTGTTTTTACTTCTTCAACATTAAGGCAGTAGAGTAACATGCCATCTAGGCTACGACAATATAGGGTTTCTCCTAAGATCATAAAATGGGAGGTCCTATGGGTGAAGGTTTTCTTCTGAGTAGTCGTTAAGTCAGGTGGTATGATACCGTTCTAGATATAGTCAAAATTATCTTGGTACCATGGGGATTTAGGATCAACAACAACACATACCATTTCTTTTTATGGGATGTCAAATGCCGAAACAAGTAGTTGTTCCATGAGGAATTCATATTTAGGTACATTCTGAGGAATATCTAGCAACAATCCTATGGTGGCCATTGCATTAGTAGCTCTGTTATTGACTCGAGGAACCTGTTCAAAGGTTATTTCGATGAAGTACTCCTTGAAAAAATCCACCATTATTTTGTATGCTATTAATTTTTCATCTTTTGTTTGGTACTCATCATTCACTTGCCTGATTATTAGCTCAGAGTCTCCAAAGACATGTACCTCTTTTATTCTCCATTCGATTGCCATTTTGAGCCCCGCGATAAGAGCTTCATATTCTAAAATATTGTTTGTATAGGGGAATGCAATCCTTTAGGCTTTGGGTATACTACCTCCCTATGGTGTGAGAAATAATATTCCTTCTCCTAAACCATGTTGAGTATAGGACCCATCAAAGTATAGAGTCCACTGGCTTGTTTTTTCTATTATCAAAACTCTCTCATCTGGAAAATCCACTATGAGAGGTTTGTGATCATCTCTGGGTGCTTCAGACAATTGGTCTATTATGACTTGTCCCTTTATAGCTATCCTTTCTATGTACTCTATATCAAATTCACTTAGGATCATCACCCATTTGGCTATCTGACCTATTAAGGCTACTTTTGCTAGTAAAAATTTTAGTGGGTCAACCTTTGATATCAGTTTTAGTTTTCTATTTAATATGTAATGTCTCAAATTTTGTGTAGAAAACATGACTGAGAGACAAGATATTTCAATGGGTGAATAGATCAGTTCATAGCCCACTAGTATTTTGTTGATATAGTATGCTTCCCTTTCTTTATTGTTTTCATCTAGCTATGCCAAGAGAGCTCCCAATGTTGCTTGTGTGGTAGACACATAAAGTATCATCTCTTTTTATTGAATTGGTGGCATGAGTACTGAAGGAGAAAGTAGGTACTCCTTAACTTGGTGAAATTATTGATCACATCTCCCATCCCATTTGAAGGTGATGTCCTTGTGTAGGAGATGAGTGAAAGGATGACATTTTTTGATAGTTGTGCGATAAATTGCCTAATTGGCTTTAGCTTCCCTTGTAGGCTCCTCAACTGTTTGAGTGTCTTTGGTGGAGTAATCTCCATTATAGATTTTACTTTGGCAAGATCCACCTCTTTCCCTCTTCTTGACACTATATATCCTAATAGTTTTCTATAGGTTACTCCAAACACACATTTCTTAGGGTTGAGTCTCAGATTTTACTATTCTAACCGATCAAATACCTTTGCTAGGTTTTTCAAGAGATCTACCCTTTTGATTGACTTTTCTAGGATTTTTTCCACATAGTCCTGCATGATTTTGTATATCATGTCATGTAATATGGTCATCATCACTCTTTGATAGGTTTCTCTTGCATTCTTTAGCCCAAAAGGCATTAAATTCCAACAAAAATTTCCCCAAGCACAAGTGAATAACGTTTTGTGTTAGTCATTTGGAGAGCTCTTTATCTGGTTGCATCCTAAGAAACCATCCATTAGGGAAAGCATCTCATGGCCTATTGTGAGATCTACTATCATGTCAATTCTTGGTAATGGAAAGTCATCTTTCAAACAAGATTTATTCAAGTCCCTAAAGTTTGTACATATCCTTATGCCCCCAATAGGTTTGGACACTGGTACTAGGTTCAATATCCATTATGGATAGTTTATGGGTCTAATGAAACCCACATCTAGTAATTTATTTAGTTCTAGCTTCACCAGTAATGCTATTTGCGAATGCATCTTTCTGAGTTTCTATTTGATAGGCTTCGCTCTAGGGATGACAACTAGATGATGCACTACTAATGTTGGATCTAGTCCAAGAATGTCAGCATAGGTCTAGGGAAAGTTTATCTTTCTCTCATTGATGAATGTTCTGAAGTTTTATTTCTCTTTAGGATCAAGTTATGCTGCATGGTATGTTATCTTTGGGTCCTCTATTATACCAAAATTTATGGATTCCAATTCATCTACCAGGAGTGTTGATCTTTCTTGATATTTGGATATGGGGAGATTGAATCCTCCATCTTCAGGTGCCTCTGGAAGGTTTTCACCTTCGGATGTATCCTTTATTTTTCTCTTTTCTAGATCCAATAGAGCCATGCTGTGGTTTTCTATAGGGGATCATATCTTTATGTTTTTCCTTTCATTTTTATGACTAGAAAACTCAATCTCTCCATCGAGGTATTCCTCTTGTTCTAGTTCCATAAAAAACCCTAATTTTTTATCTCCTATTGGTATGTTTTCCTGAAGTCCCATGAACTCTGTGATGGCCTCATCATTTTGGAATTGATCTAAAATAGGCTCATGTTGTTGTTGATCCCAATCTATGAGTTGTGGATGACAGAGTGGGAGACTATCATCTTGGTCTACAAATATTACATCAGTAGGTGAAAAGGTCAATATGGCTATGGTGTCTTTTTCCATGGGGTATCTACGTCATCATTACTAGAGTTGGTGGAATCATTACTTGTGATGAAGGAAGGGGAATCCCATTCGTATTCATTAGAGTCTATTTCAGAATGGTAATAGATATTGGGAATGGTTTCCATGTACTAGAGAGGGAACCTATCAATTCTAAAGTTGTCAAATAAATCTTCAATGTGTAATTCATTGTCCATGACATGGTAGATATCTAGTGCCTTAATGCTAGTAGAATTTTCTAGTTTCCTCCAAGAGGTTTGTCTAGTTTTTGGGATGACCACATCTTTTGGTTTGTAACCTAGCCCCATATTCTTCTATCTCTATTCCACTATGATAGGATCTGATCAGCCTTGTTTGTGTGTATCCCTAGGCCACCTATCCATTCTATCCCATTTGTTTGACTAATTGATACCCCTTATTTTTAGGATCAATTAAAATGGGTTGTAGCTTTTGGGGTTCTATTTGGTCCTCTTTGTAAATCATAGATGAAAGGTCCTCCTCAAATATTTCATCTTTCATGTCTCCCCATCTAGTAAAAATAGTGGGTTTGGCTATCATTTGTACTATTTGGATCTCTTTTGGACCTCCATACACTCTAGGTGTGTGTGGGAGCATGTCAATGCAAAATTCTTGGTTAAAATGGTAGTGCCCATTGCCCTTCTGAAGTACTTGGATCTTGGATTTTGCTTTTGGCTGTTTAGTTGATGTGTTTTTGGTGGAGGTTGAAGGTAGCATGGAAGGGTCGATATAAGAAAATGAATGGAAGGCTATATCATTTCTAGGAACACATTGGATTTTATTGTATTTCTCCTCCAACTTTACACAAAAATGGAAAGGTTCAGGATCAACATATAGTGTTACTTCCTTTCCTTCATGGAGAAAATTTAGGCATTGATGGAAAGTGGAAGGGACTACTTGTAATGCATGGATCCAAGGGCATCCCAAGAGTAGAATGTATGGTAACTCAAGATCCAATACTTGACAAGTAGTTTTTGTTACTGTTGGTTCTAACTGCACCAACAACCTGACTATCCCTTTAGAATTTGTTTCTAAGTCATCATAAGCCCTTATGCTGATACTCTTTCCTTTGTCAATCATGTCATCAGAATACCCTACTTGTTTTATGAATTTTAAGGTACAAATGTTTAAACCTGCACCATTATCTATCAACACTCTTTTGACCATGGTTTTATGAACACTCACCTCTATGTATAGAGCTTGATTATGAAATGTTCTTTGTGGTAAATATTTCTCTGAAAAGACTAAGCGATTACTTGCAGTGATTTTTCCAATCATGGCTTGGAACTGACTAGGATCAAGGTCATTAGGGATTGGAATTTACAAAGCTTTTTCCAATATCTCCCTATGTGCGGGTGACAGTTTTAAAAATTCTAGGATTGAGATGAGTGCATGTGTCTTTTTTAACAATTCCATAATGATTGAATCACTTGGTGACTTGATTATGGTTTTGGGAGGTGTGCCTTGTATTGTAACTCTTTTGTAGCGGGTAGTTATGGTGCAATTGTTGTCTCCTTTAATTGTTACTATGTTTTCTCTATTATCATCCACTTGTGAGAGGGTTCCCAAAACTGTGTCACCGTATGTGTAATTAGCATTATGGTAATCTTGTCCCTTTCCTTTTTTGTTCCTCTTAGTATTGTTTGGGATTGGGTTTGAGTATATTTGTTGGTCCTTATTTCTAGGATCATGATCAAAATCTACTTCCCCTTTGTCTATTAAGTCCCGAATGATATGTTTGAGGTGCATGCAATTAATAGTTGTATGTCCTTTGATCATATGGAAATCACACAAGTATTTCTCATTGTACCATGGTGTCTTAAAGCTAGATTCCTCATAATTTGGGTGATCATTTGTTTTGATGAGGTTCTATTGTACTAGTTTGCACATGACGGTCTCAAGTGACTCACCTAATATAGTAAATTGCCTCCTAGGGTTGATTATATTTCCTCTGTTGCCCTCCCTGATTTGTCTATTGGTTTACAACCTGATTGTTCTTGGGATAGGTAGTTTGGTTGCTTTGTGTGTTGTTGGGACCATGGTTTGTTTGTGGCACCTATGGTTTATTCTGATTTGTGTTATGTGTGTTCCATACTGCTCTAGCATCTACCACTCCATCATTTATAACATTTTTGTTCTTAGCCTAGATTTTGGGTTTTTCATTTGAGCTAGAGGGATTGTCTTTAAAGTTCCTCTTGCTATGAGAGATCTCTCAATATGTAACCCTTTTTCTATTGTTTCTTTGAAGTCTACAAGACATAGCATAGTGAGTCGATAGTTTATTTTGGGCAGAACATTAGTGATGAATATATCCACCAACTCCTTGTCTGGAATGGGCCATTTGCATCAACTTTCTTTGTGTCTCCATCTTTTCAAGTAGGAGGTGAAGGACTCTCCTGGGTTATTTTTGATCATGGATAGAATCGTGATGGTGACATCTTATTCTATGTTAAACACAAAGTGGGTTATAAATTTTCTAGACAACTCATCCAAATTTTTGATTCCAGGTTGTAGATGAGTGAACCACTCCATAGCATGACCTATAAAGCTACGTGGAAAGAGCCTCGTGAGATAGGAATCATTTTTTTGCACCTCCATACATGATACCGAGAAGTCTCTTACATGCTCTATTGGTTCTCCTACTCCTTTGTACTTTATTTCAAACATGGGTATCTCAAAGATTTTTGGAAAGGGTAGCATTTTAATAGATCGATCGAATGGGAATGGACAAATTTCTTGGATGGTGTAGGTCTTCTTTTGTTTTCCTATTTGCATATTCGCTATTTTTTGGGTGACCACATATAGCTTTAGTTCTACCTCTATTTTTGGTCATGTGTTTGCAAATCCTATGTGTAATAACCTTGTTGTCCTATCAGGTTTTGGCTATAGTTCAGTTATTGTGAAGGTAAAGGACCTTGATAGCTATATGGGATGTAAGGAGGGTTAATTACTTGTTGTGTATAAGGATGGTTAACTCTTTGTTGTGGGGCTGGAAAATATGGAATGCTTCACTATTGATGCATTGGTAGGACACCTTGTTGTTGGGGTGACTGATGGAGGGTGCTCTTTGGCCCACCCTATTGGGTAGGACTAAAATAAAGGTTACCTAGGTGATGCATTCGCGGGATACCTTGTTGTTGGGATGAATGATCGAGGGTGCTCTATAGAACATCCTGCTAGGTAGGACTAAAGTGAAGGTTTCCTTGATGATGCATTGGCGAGACACCTTGTTGTTGGGATGATTGATTGAGGGTGCTCTATGGCATACCCTGCTGGATAGGACTAAAATAAAGGTTACGTTAATGATGCATTGGTGGGACACCTTGTTGTTGATATTTTTGGTTGTTCTGAGGAGGATTTTTTTTTCCACCTTGTTGGAGATATTGGTTATTTTGAGGGGGGCGTTGTGTTTCGCCTTGTTGAAGATAATGGTTATTCTAAGGGAATCCTTGCATTCCTCCCTCTTGGAGATGCTAGTCATTCTAGGAAGGGTTAACATTAGATGTGTTCTGAGGTATGTATTGAGATGGTCCCCCTTGGTGCATCTATGCTACTGGTGCTTGTTCAACCTGAGTTGGTTTTTTTAATGAAGGGTTGTCTTTGGGTTCATCATTAGTTTGTGAGAACACTGGTGGCATATTTGGCCTTTCCAGAGGTTGGGTTATTTTTCTTACAATCAACTTGTCCCCTAAGGGAATCAGATTGGGGTCTTTGAGAGCTTCCACATTGAAATCCATGGGTAACTTAGCACCACTTTGTGCTAGTTTGAAGAAATAGGAGTTTGGATCTTTTCTTAACAACCTGTCCATTAATTTGAGAACCTTGAGGTTTTTAGAATGTTCAAATAGTTTTTCCTCATTTATCTCTTCATCGTTGTTTACCTCCTTTATAATCACTTGGTTTGGGTCCTGGTTACCTTATTCCATAACCTCCTTATGTTTGTGGCTTATTTCCTCCTCAGTGAACGTGTCTCTGTATATTGGTCTCTTCTAGGGAGTTTCAAGGTCACTTAGCCTACAAACCCATGGGCTACTCTCATCATTCATGGTGTATTTTGGTGGGATACTGGTGGTATTCTTGTTGGATTCCATCTTTTTTCTAAGTTGTTATCTCGTGGTTGTCATAAACAACTTGGGTCTTCTATGGGAAAGTGGTATACTATCTATTTTGACTCCAATCCTAAAGACCTAATGTTTTCTAGTTCTTTCCTCTAGAGAAGTTTAGTATCATGGAAAAATCCAGGATTTTGACCAAAGAAAAATAGATATTCTATACACCTAAAAATGGTCTAGAGCATCCGATTAATTAAATACAAATTATTTGATTAATTATTCTAATTTTCTCTACTACTGAATAAATAGAAATATTTATTTATATAGTTCACATTTAAATTCATCTTAATTAAATAAATAAAATTAAATACTTTGTTTTATTTAATTATCAAATCCCTATTTTATTCTATCACATCGATCTTAAGTTAATTAAATAAAGATTAAACACTTTATTGATTAATTGCCATATTCTTCTATTTAATTTAATAAACAACTATCCTGTAGTTCATTTTATTAAATTATTTATCCCTCTTTTGCTAATTTAAATAAATCAAAATATTTGAATTAAAGCACAAGGAATATTCCATCTATATTCTCTCAAAAATGAATTAGATATCCTATGTCTAAACTATGTCTAAAATATGTCACAATTAATGCTTTGAAACTTCATGGGAAGTTTTGGAGACAAATTGGAGACAAATTCCAAATTCTTCTCTCAATCCTCCTCCATCAATATTTCCTCTTTTCTTGCCTGGTGTTTTCATGGGTAGATAACCATCCCCAAAATCTTTGTTCTAAAGATTGGGAGGTCTCCTGAGGGAGTTATCTATTTTCCACACCACACGAAAGCCCTATCTACGAACCATAGATTAGTTTCTCATTGAGTCAGTAGACATATATTGTCATACTCACAGTGCAAGGGGAGGGAAGAATCTGCCCCCAAGACACTCACCATATAATTGCCATGGACCGTTTGCTCAGAGGACGAGAAATCCAACTCTGAGTATGTGCCTGGAAATGAAAAAAACACGGGCACCCTCTAGGGGGTGACAAGGTTGTGTGCGTCAATGCAATTCAAGATGTGGGCTATGAGTATAATGATGACCTACTTGTCCTTAAGTGTGAGTTTGTTTGATTTGTGTACAATTGTAAAAACAACCCATCAAAATCAATAAGAATCATTTGTGATTCTTGAACATACATGATCTATTCAGTTAAAACAATTATTCACAATTGCTTGCTATGTTTTCACAAATTCATTAAAATTAGATTTAAGATCATCCTGAAAACAATAAAGTCAAGTTAGATCAAAAAACCACATGCTTCAAAAGTGGAAGTCCACCACGTTTCTCAAGAGGAAAATCAAAATCGCAAAGCCCAAGAAACCTTTCAGTTATCAAGATAAATTGAGAAGACAATGTTTTCTATATCAAAATCAGAAACTCTTTTTACAACATAGGACATTCATCCACAAATACCACGATTTTGCTAGGGATCACACCTTAGATTACGCAGTAGAACCACTCTATTCTCGAGCCTTCTTCCAAAGAAGAGCTCTCACTCAGTATCACAACCATAGTCAGTGCATACATCCTTCTTATCTTCCACAATCCCTGATATAGTATGCCACAAGGCCAGATCAGATTTTATAGTAGAGAGTCTTAAAATCCTTTTTTTAGCGTTCTGGAATTCTGTTTCAGCACTTCTGGTCACTGTTTTAGCGCTTATGTGAAATAGCTCTTTCAGGCATTGTTTCAGTGCTTACAGTCTATATTTTAGCGCTTTCACTAAAATAGCACTTTCATCATCTTTTCTAGTGCTTTCATGCACTGTTTCAGCGCTTCTGTCAAGATAGCACTTCCATCAATTTTTGCAGCGCTTTCATGCACTGTTTTAGCGCTTCTGTCAAGATAGTGCTTCCATCAAGTCCTGTAGCACTTTCGTGCACTATTTTAGCACTTTTGTCAAGATAGCGTTTTGTCATCTATTTCAGCACTTCGAAACTTTGTTCTAGCACTTCTATGAAATAGCGCTTCTATCCTCTGTTTTAGCACTTTTAAAATAGAGAGTTCAAAATTTTTACCAGTCAATCAGTCTGTCATTTCATCAACATTCTTCATCAGAACCAAGTTTCTTTTTATCAGAATCACTGTCTAGAGACCGAAAATAGATAGGTTTATACAAATTTCCAATCTGATCAACTGAAACAAGATCTTGCAAATCACAAGTATCAAAATCAAATACACAATCAATTACTACACTGAAGTTTCATCGTCAGGTTACTATCATCCTTCATCACGAAACCAAGTATAGTAATCAAATTTTTAACACAGTGCAAATCAATAAGATCAGTCATCTTATTCGACTTTGTTAAAAGTTCAATTGACATTTTCCCAGCATATAAGATTAGCATTTTAGAAGAAAGGGTGAAAATTTGTATGCCAATCTTCACTAGGTCCCAAAAATAGAGACTCTTAGAGCAAGAAATTTTAAAATCCCAAGCAATGGCAGAGGAAAATCCTTGGACTAATCTAAACCGAAATGATAAGAACGAAATAACTCTAGAGGATATTCAAGCAACTCAACAAGATACCAAGTTCCATATATTTATGGAAAATATTTTAGAACAAGATATGGAGAAATATCTTTTGATGTTGGCCGAATCATGTGCCAAACTTCCCAAGGACTTCAACGTGAATTGTCTAAAGGAAACACTTGGAACAAGTGAGACTGCAATTCTACAACCTACACAAACAATAGATCTAGTTGTCACTTTAACATCTCAAATGCAACTATTACAACAATAGATACAAGATATGACGAAAGGAAGTACCAAAAGATATGCGATACAAGACATTTGTCCTTATCCTTTCGACGCAATCATCAGTCTGATACCTTTCCCTAGACACTGTGAGATCCCAAAGTACGACAAGTACAATGGAAGAATGGATCCGATAGATCATATCAGGGAATTCAAAACAATGAGTCTCGAGCTTGCCCAAGAGGAAACTTACTTAATGAGATTATTCCAAAGGAGCTTGGGAGCATCATGTATGGAGTGGTTTTCACAACTAAAACCAGGTATCAGAACTTTTGAGGAATTAGTCAACAGGTTCATTTCCCAGTACTCCTTTAACATCCAACATGATGTTCCAATAAAGGATCTTTATAACATCAAGCAAAACAAAGGGGAAATGTTCTTATCTTTTCTACAAAGATGGTGATGATTGTTCGCTAGATATCCTCGATCCATTCCTGAGGAAGAAAAGATGGAGTTATTCATTGAAAATTTGATAGAGGAGATGAGTTATAGATTCGAACTACAATTTCCTCCCAAATTCAAAAAATTCATAGAAAACGGTCTGAAAATTAGGAAGCATTAGTCAAAAGAGGAGTTATCAAACATTTCAATGATAAAACGAACAACACAAATATCTCCTCCAATCAATACTCAAGCAATGATAAGCCAAAATTTTGGCAAAAGAATCAAACCACAACTACCAATGAAACATCAAATGATTCCTAAAATGTCAAACCAGTCTTTAACTTGACAGAATCTACATCAAAGAATCGAAACAATGAGATTGTAAAGACACAACCATATCAGAAACCATCAAATCAGTGAAGGTTCACACCTTTAGGCCAAACAATAGAATCAACAATGAAAGAGCTAGTCGCTAGTGGCGTTATCATTGTATGGGAGGCCTGATTCTGGGATCCAAAGGTCAAACCACCATGGTGGAATCACACTGATTATTGTAACTTCCATAATAACAAGGGTCACAAAACCAACAATTGTATGGAGTTGAAACACACGATACAAGATTTGATTGTCAACAATAAAGCATATGTGGAAACACCCCAAAACAACAACAATCATTCAGCTTTCAAAGACCCTTTGCCCAACTATGAAAAAGGAGCATCATCATCCTCAAACTACAAAGTTAAGAACATCAATCATTTCTATGACAAAACAATCCTTTGTTTATCTGAAGTAGAGAGTGATCATACAGTTGGTCACAACATTGACGAACCCAAAATCAACAACACTACTCCGTTGGACTTGCTCCCAAACATACCAAACTTCGATAATCAAATAAATGTCTTAAAAATCAGAGATCGTCAAGAGCATCAACTAGAAAATGTGATGACTAGGGGGCAAGACAAGGTCATGTTAAAAGGAATTGGATCTACACATGTTGTTCCACCTCCATCTCACTACAACATTGTCAATCAACTGCAAAACATTCCTGCTCAGATATCGATACTAGAGCTCCTTAACATATCACCATAACATAAGGAGGTTCTCAAACAAGCTTTAGTTGCCACTATAGTACCAAAGAATCTGGATGTTTGTCAATTTCAAGCTATGGTGGGACATTTGACTACCCCACATTGTCTATCATTCTCCGAACATGATGATATCTCGCTAAACCATCACCATAATACCGCACTCCATATTGAAGTCTTAATCCACAACCACCATGTCAAGAGATTCTTAATAAATGGGGGAGTTGGTCTAAACATTTGCACTCTCAAGTTAATCCATGCACTAGGATATTCAGATGATGCTATTGATTCTTGAAGAAAAATGACTATCAAAGCATATGATGAGGAAGAAAGATCATCTAAAGGCTTTATTGTGCTCTCCATTCAAGTGGAGCCCATGATGAAACATATAGCATGTCAAGTGCTAGAGAAGGAGTCAACATACAACATTCTCTTAGGGCGACCATGGATCCATGAAATGTAGGCTGTACCTTCAACATATCATCAATGTTTGAAGTTCCCAATAAATGGACAAGAGGTGACTATATCTGTTGATTACAATCATCCCCAACATTGTGACACCCTTAGGATCTCTCAAGATACCTTTATACCACACAACAGGGAAGCATCATCATCCAAAGAAGAACAACATCCAAGTATCACTGCCAAGTGGGTAGAGAAGAAGGGTAAAGAAAAAAAGACAAGTCCTATTGAAATTCAATCAACGGATAATCTAGATCAACAAACTTCTTTATCACACAAGTTTCAAGAGCAAGTTCAACTAACGGACAAAGGAATGGGAACATATTCTATGGAGCAATCGCTTAACCTATCACAGTTAATGCCATCTCCTAGGACATATGGTCAACCATCTATGATCAAATCTCAAACATCATTACCAATCACAGCTCTAGACGAAAGGTTTGTCAAAAAAGGTACAATAGAGGATGAAACAAATAACAAAGCAATCCTGGATTGGCTATACAAAGATGAGGAACCCTCTACGTCAGAAATGAGTATAAAAAATGTCACCATCAACACCGATAAATATGGAAAAGGTAAAGCTATTTTAGAAAAAATTGGGTATGAAGGACAAGGACCTGTTGGATTAAGAAAGGATGGAATCACAGAACCTATTACACCTCTCACTCTCCACACAAAAGAGAAGCTAGGATTAGGATACTCTGAAGAAGAAAGACAGGAACTAACAAAGATGGTTGTAGAAAATATCCTTCAGTTTAGAGATGGCTCTGAAACAGACTCAAATGAATATGAGTGGGCATTGTATTCCAATCTATCTTTCATTGACATTCAAGTCAATGTAATTCAACAATATGCACCTATGCATGAGGAGGGCCAAGGTTCTGGGTCTAGCGCACTCATGGAAGGGTCATTAAATATTGATGATTTGAGTGGGGACGAGTAGGCTTCGAGTGGAATAGATGATCTTGAAGAAAGTACCATCACGGATCTTGATATCTAAATAGATGATTATGAAGAAATAGTTTTCCAGACCCTTACATCCATCACCTTGAATGAATCTGATAACCTCATGCCATTAATCCATCCTGAACTCATTGACTGGGAACCTATCGAACCTTTGAATATACCAATATTTTCAAATGATGATGCCATCATAAACTTCCTATGTCATACTGAACCTTGTATAGATTATGTCTGTAATACTCATAACATCATGACTCGGTAGGAGGGTGCCAAATCTTCTAGTTGCAAAAATGACAACAGGGAAAATAGATCTAGTGGTGAAAACCATTCTATGGCAGCATTAGATCTAGAAAAAGTAAAAATAAAGAACACATCTAATGGTGAAAACCTTTTTGAGGCACTAAAGGATGGAAGATTTGACACTCTTCTAGAACACTATTATGAGCAATCATTAGTCCTAGTGGAACCAATGCAATTTTTGAATATCAAAATTGAAGATAAGGCAAAAATCCTACATCTGGCGGAATACATGACAGAACAAGAAAGACTAGAATTCATCAAGTTCTTTAAAGAAAGAAGCATGAATTTTGCTTGATCATATTTTGATATGCCAGGCCTAGACTCAAATCTGCTTATGCATCACTTATCTTTTCCCATAGGAATCAAGCCTGTCAAGCAAAAATTGAGAAAAATGCCCACATCGCATTGATGGTAAAGACAAAGCTAAAGAAATTATTGGATGCTGGATTCATACGGTCTATAGACTACGCCGAATGGATATCAAACCTTGTACCTATTTCAAAGCTAGACAATAGTATTAGAATATGTACAAATTTCAAGGACCTAAATAAAGCATGCCCGAAGGATGATTTTCCACTACCAAATATAGACATCATCGTGGACTTGATGGCAGGGCATGCCATGTTGTCAATCATGGACCATTTTTCTGGGTACAATCAAATAAAAATAGCCCCAGAAGATTAGGAAAAGATGGCTTTTACATGTCCATGGGGAACTTTCTGCTGGAACGTCATGCCATTTGGTCTAAAGAACGTAGGAGCCACTTATCAAAGAGAAATGACGACAATCTTCCATGATATGATGCACACCTTCATGGAAGATTATGTGGATGAAATTTTGGAAAAATTTAGTACAAGGGAAGGACATCTACATATCCTAGACAAAATCTTCACACAGATGGAGCAATTCAATGTCAGGTTAAACCCCAAGAAGTGTGTCTTCGGGGTCACATCAGCAAAACTATTAGGGTACATTGTCTCAGAAAAAGGCATTGAAGTGGATTTAGAAAAAGTCAAAGCAATTATGGAGATGCCACCTCCTAAGAATATAAGTCACCTCATATCACTATAGGAAAGACTCCAATCGATTAGAAGATTCATCTCCTAGTTGGCAGATAAAAGTCATCCTTTTAATCATCTATTGCCTAAGAATATAGTTTTCAAGTGGGATGAGAGGTGTGAAACAACATTCAATCAAATCAACTAGTATCTAATGTCACCACCCATTCTAATGCCACCAACAGAAGGAAGGCCTCTTATATTGTATATTGCTACGACATATATCTCATTGGGGGCACTTTTAGCACAAGAGGATTATGAAGGAAAAGAACATGCTATCTACAATATCAACCGTACTTTGAATGGATATGAAATCAATTATACTTTCATAGAGAAATCTTGCTTGATAGTGGTATTTACTACTCAACAATTGAGACACTACATGCTAACTCATACAATCAAACTGATAGCAAAGATCGATCCTTTACAATATCTACTCAGTAAAGCTGCCCTAACGGGTAGACTGGCAAAGTGGGTCATGCTGTTAAGTGAATTTGGCATTCAATATGTAGAGAGAAAGGCAATCAAGGGTTAGGAAATCATTGAACAATTAGCAGAGGCTCCTTTACCAAATGATCAACCAATGACCATGGAGTTTCCTGATGCAGACATTCTAACAGTGATGCCCCAACAATGGGTATTATATTTTGATGGATCGTATACACAATGAGGATCAGGAGTAGGAATCTTGTTCATTTCTCCACAAGGACACACCATTCCAAAATCATATAGATTAATGTTTGAGTGTACAAATAATGTGATAGAATATGAAGCATTAATCATTGGAGTCAAAATAGCAATTCAATGGAAGATCATGGACTTATACGTATATGGGGATTCTCAACTAGTTATTTATCAAGTAAATGACGAGTATCAAACAAAAGATGAAAATTTGATGCCCTACAAGCAACAAATAGATAATCTAAAATAGTCTTTTTTCAGTATCAAGTTTGATCAAATTCCAAGAGCTGAGAACAAAGCTACAAACGCTCTGGCTACAATTACTTCATTACTACAATTGCCTGAGAAGTGTGTTTGTTATGAGTTTATGGTAGAACAAGTATCACGTCCTTCCCATAATAATACAATATTCGCTACCATTTGCCATATCGAAACCACAGAAACCTCCATCTATGAAACGATCTATGCTTACCTGAGAAACAATGTCCTTCCTCTTGATCTATCCAGGAACCAAAAATGAAACTTCCTCCACCAATCCGCATGACATACCTTAATTTCTGACGTACTTTATCATCGAGGTCTTGATGGTACTTTACTCCGATGTATAGAACACAAAAAGTCTGAAATGACCCTAGAAGAGGTTCATGAGGGTATTTGTGGCACTCACTCGAGTGGGATAACTCAACCCTGCACTATGGGCCTACACAACAAGTATCAGAACACCAATGGGACCTACACCATATGCCTTGGTATATGGGTCAGAATCCATATTGCCCATTGAAGTAGAGATTCCATCCCTATGTGTATCACTCAGAGGTATAATTTCAGATGAAGACTACAGGGTATCTAGATTGTAAGAATTGGAGTTGTTGGATGAGCATCATTAAAAAGTTGTTAACCATCTAATGGCTTATCAACAGAGGATGCCAAGAAGTTACAACCACAGGGTAAAACCAAGGGTCTTTTAGGTTGGTGACTTGGTACTAAAAGAAAACCCTAGGAATCAACAAGACAAAAAGAAGAAAGGGAAATTTGAGCCTAACTAGCTTGGTCCCTTTGTCATCATATCAGTCTATGGATTAGGAGCATATCAGCTATCAACATCAGAAGGGGATTTGTTTGATGAACCTATCAACAGTATTCATCTCCAAAAATTCTATGTTTGACTCTCCTAGTGCATGGGTGAAACTTCTGAAAATTGTTTCCTTGATGAAAACCTGGCAAACAGGCATCTTGGCAACACAAAAATACAAAAAAAATTAGAAAACTACAAAAAGAAAGAAAATGAGAAAAATGAGAAAAATACAAAAACACAAAGAGTGTAATCAAAGCATATGGTGAAAACCTGGAAACATGCATTGTATGTGATTCTAAGATCAACTTTCCCATCTATTTGATATATATTACGATCATTGGTCTAGCAGTCAATACCATTTCATATCATGTCAGTCATCTTGCCATCTTTGCATCCATTTCAAATAGTCAAGTGTCACTCCAAAGCTTGGGGGAAACATCTAGATATCACTAGGGACAACAAAAACATCAATTTCACCAAAGGGAAAAACAACAGTATTGTGAAAAACTGAAAACAAAGACAAAAGCATAATATCAATCATCATCAGAAAAGCATCAACCATCCATATCATTATCGAAAATCCAAAAACATGTCAAAAGGTTAAGTTTGAAAAAGTAACATCCAAAAACATAGGTATGTGTCAGTCGAACTACGTGGTCTCTGCATGTGTAACGTAGGCAAGGCTAATACTTGATCAGCCCCTGAGACCCCCAAGATAGGTTACTAGGTTAGGTCTTTGGTCAAAATCTCAAAAATCCAAAAACATCACAAAATCAGGATGGATGATCTAAAATCTGAATAATGAATGAAACACTCTAAGTAAACAATGGATAAATTGTACTTTTGATTATCATTTTTTTGGAGTAACTCAATGATGTATTGAACTAGAGGATCAAGGAAGAAGAATGATGTTTTAATTATCTATTGTCTGTAAGTTAATCATAAAAATGTATGAATTTTTGGGGGATGTGCTATGCAAATATATCACCGATGACATTCAAAATTCACACATTGAAATGATTAACCACTACATGTTTACGCAATGAATGCTCAGGTCATCTTGGTTAAATCATACCTAGATGCTTGTGTTTGCTTGCAATATCAAAAATCATGAAAGAGGTACTCAGGTCGTCATTGGTCTAACACATACCATTGACACTTGTATTCACTTTCAACATCCAATAAAGCTCTATGATGACAAAAAGGCACAAAGTATTGTTAAAATGACAATCATTTTGCATATAGTTGCATGTTAAATTAGATTGCATTCATCATATTCATTATCTGCAGAGTATTTGTTGCATAAAGGATTCCAATCAATGCTTATCTAATCTACAAATAAGACTGAGTATAGTTGACATAAATCTCAAAATCATCATCAAAAACATGTAGGAGTCATCATCACATCATTTAAATTCACCATTTCATCATTTATACATTTTATCATACATCAAATCAATTATGAACTAAATTATACCATAAGTACATCAAGTTCATTTTTACCATAAAAAAATTCATTACATTATCATCTATCCAACATCATATGCATACATCATTTATCATCCATACATTTAATAAATAAAATCACATCATTATTCTCATTAAATCCATCCATTATCATTCATCATAAGATCATCATTTATCATCATCACATTTAAAAATAAAAAGAATTTATCCATCCATCCATACATTTACATCACATCCTACATCCACGTATCATATGATCCACATATACATTTATCATAAAATCATTGCACAAAATTAAAAAATTCATCATTGCATCATCACATAAATCACATAATAAATACATCCATCCCATAGAAATCATAAACCATCATCATATCACATCAACTGCATCTCATATATATATCATCAAGTGTCAAGTATACAATGAAGTCTAGAATAAAAATACATCATCCACAATGAGCTACATCATAATATACATCATCACAATAGCATCTATGATCTACTACTACTAGAATGGGTAGGCCCAACAGGACCTATACCACCACCAAAAGGACCAGTACCACCACCACCCCCGGAGGAACCAGGATCTCTAGGATCTCTGTGTGGAGGCTGTGTCACACCCTCAATCACTGTCCACATGTGAATCTACCTAGATCTTGATGTGGCATAATTTAATCTATGCTCAAGAGGCACTGCATCATGGTATCTACCTCTGTAGAACTCTACCTCTCAACCAACCCACATAACCTCTCTCATGTAGTCCGCCACCGAGGTACCATCAGATACTCTTTAGAGGGTCTCCGTTGTCTCCTGTGCCCTCTCAAAAATCTGTCGAGCACTGTCTCTCTCAGCTATCAATGTGGCCACCTGCATATGTATAGTGGCCAACTATCCTTGCACCTGTGATAAATCCTGAGCATGACCCTGTGCCTAGGTGTACATCTAAGTCTGGGACTAAACAAGCAAACCCCAAGCCTATACCAACTACCCCTGCAGTGTCTGAACCTGTGCCTAGAGACCTTCAATCTATCTCTGCTGATCCACTGTTGGCACTATCACTGCTCACCTCTTGTGAGGCCTGCTGGATGATGGCACACTGCTAATGGCTGGCCCTACCCCTTTATCTCCTCCACTACCACCATCACTGTCATCACTACTACTATCTTCACTGCCACTCTCTGTACTACTGCCTACCAGAGTATCACCCTCGCTCTGTGTAGAACCCTCAAGGCCAAAAATGCAGCATACTCCTTAGTGACCGGTGCCTCTGCAATATCTCTACGCATGTCCTAGGGTGATGGCTACAGTTCTCTATATCTCTCTACTAGGGCATCATAGGACAGATAGGGACCCTAATCAAGAATATCCATTCGTCACCTCGCATAGTGGGAAAATCCTTGTGGCATACATTACACGGTGCCATACTATCTATATACTCTGTGGCAAGAATCTCTCTAGAACAAATAGTGTCCGACCGATGAGATACATGAAATCATAGAGAAAACCCACTATTGCATCATCCTAGTCCCACTGCTCACAATAGAGGTATGGGTGCCAGGTAACTATCTCTGTATCATCAAAGACCCACCTCCAGTGCTCTAACTTTCCCATCTGGGCCTGTGTAAACTGACCTCTGTATCTGAACACATAAGGTCTGCTTGGTGGTCTATCTGCAACTGGAAATGACCAAGCAATAGAAAAATGCTCCCATGCCCACACCTGTAATAGGTTCATCCCTATTGATAAGCTCCGTGCTCTGAGGTACACAACCGAGTGAAGATCATGATAGAGATGTGCCAACATGCACATCCCCCATGCATATCTAGTACCATGTACCATCATACTCTCAAGAGTCCTGCCCCAACCAATGAGGAATCCCTTTGACCTACGATCTGGGCAAAGGAAACCTCCAATGAATCCAACTAGCACTACTAGTAGTGTCGCGTATGAATCAGCAATCCTCCTCCATCGGATGCTTGGACCCACAATGTCTTGATCTTAAAATACTCTACGAAGAGCATCTCTACCACCGGTCCCATGGGAATCATATACTATGATCTCTCCCATGAATGGAATGTGCATAATCCACCACACATCCTCTGGTGTGACCGTCATCTCACTAGTGGGTAGGTGAAAGGTGTTGTGGTCACTATGCCACCTCTTAGCCAAAGCAGTCAACAAACCCCAATTAATCCTAATCTAGGGCATATCAAGTAGGGTAGTCAAACCACATCGGCCTATCACCTGAAGCTCATCTGGTGTTAGATGAGGAATCAAGTCTGTAGTCCATGGAAACCTCTCTCACATCTGGAGAGTACCTAGACGCTCCTATCATCACAATGAAAAATCCACAAGCAGTGAACTATGTCAAGAAATCAAGAGTCATCCTACTATCAAGTCCATTCCAAAAATTTGGTATGAATTTTTGATCAAAATTCATGGGCGAACATCAACAAACCTCACCTATCATGAGGTTCATCAAATAGTATTTAATCTCGCCTATCATGAGATTTATCAGATACTGAATCATTTCCTTGCCTATCATGAGGATCATCATAAATAGGGTTTCTTCTCGCCTATCATGAGAAGTTAGTCTTATTTAAATCATCAATCCAACACATCAAGAATTTGGATTATCAATCATACAAATCCGAAGAATGGACATAATCTGAATTGACAAACTCAGGTTTATCTAAGTCAAAATCTTCAATTCTGACATGAAAGCGCTAAAACAGGCTTCCAAAGTGCTAAATCCCAAAAGCACTACTTTATTAGTTAAAAGCGCTAAATCAGGCACCCAAAGCGCTGAATCTTGAAAGCACTATTTCAACACTCCGATGCGCTATAACAGGCATTTGAAGCACTAGAAGTCTCTAAGTGCTAGTTTTCTACATCTAAGCACTACAACAATCCATCAAAGCATCGCTTTACCTGAAGCGTTAGAACAGACCATGAAAGCGCTAATCCACCAAATCAAAGCGCTAGAAGTCTCTAAGTGCTACAATCCAGCATCAAAGTGCTAAAATTCAAATCTGAAGCACTATAACATCGAAAGCACTACATTACCCTATGGAAGCACTAGAGTTTTTAACGCAAGCGCTAAACTACCTACTGGAAGCACTACACCAGAGTCAAAGCGCTACAACGCGGCTTGAAAGCGCTAAAACAGACTAAAAAATGCCTAAACTATGAAATGCATAAAAGCAAAAAATGCATGAATTACGAGGAGGTTTAGGGGTACATACCGGAGCTCCATACGTGGCCATCCGTCGGTGATGTCAAACATGCTCGAAACGGTGAGTGTGGTAGGGGATAGGCATCTTGCTCCAGCTGGCAGAAAAGTCTTTATCACAAAGATTTTTAAACTCAAATAGTGCAAATGAATTGGAAAACGACCTTTTTGCACTATATATAATTTTTGAAAAGGTATTTTGGTGGGTTTTATTATCTTTTGATTAATTTTATCTAGGAGATTAATTAAAACTCATCTGCGAGCTAGATTTCTTCATCATTTGTCGGGAGATAAATTATTTCATCATCAAATCATAATTTTTTTGAAAAATTCTAAAAATCATCATATCATTTATTTATCTCCCAAGGGGGCATATTATCATCCATCATCTGAAAATCAATGTCTGGGGCATGTCTGGAGCATACGAAATAATTTTTTTCTTTATTATCATCGATCTTAGCAATAGTAGCAAAATTTTCTTTGAAGCAACGCATAAACACATCACTTCGAAGAGGGAAAAAATGTATACACCTAAAAATGGTCTGGAGCATCCGATTAATTAAATACAAATTATTTGATTAATTATCCTAATTTCCTCTACTATCGAATAAGTAGAAATATTTATTTATATAGTTCACATTTAAATTCATCTTAATTAAATAAATAAAATTAAATACTTTATTTTATTTAATTATCAAATCCCTATTTTATTCTATCACATCGATCTTAAATTAATTAAATAAAGATTAAACACCTTATTAATTAATTGCCATATTCTTCTGTTTACTTTAATAAACAACTATCCTATAGTTCGTTTTATTAAATTATTTATCCCTCTTTTGCTAATTTAAATAAATCAAAATATTTGAACTAAAGCACAAGGAATATTCCATCTATATTCTCTCAAAAATGAATTAGATATCCTATGTCTAAACTATGTCTAAAATATGTCACAATTAATGCTTTGAAACTTCATGGGAAGTTTTGGAGACAAATTGGAGACAAATTCCAAATTCTTCTCTGAATCCTCCTCCATCAATCTTTCCTCTTCTCTTGCCTGGTGTTTATATGGGTAGAGAAAATCTCCATTTTTCTCTCACTCTCCTCCATCTTTCACCATTCAATCCTCTAGATTGAATCCAAGCCTCTCAATGTCTTCCCTATGCATTTCTACAGCCAAAAATTCTATAAATAAAGCCTCATTGAACCAAGAAAGCATCTAGATAATCTAAATTTTGCACTCATACTCTACAGGAATTCAAGCATCAAGTAATTAAGCATCAAACATATCCAGCAATCAAGCTTTCACATCAATGGCTACCTCCTATAGCTGCAATTATCTATTTCATGTCAATTCATGCTAATTTGATTCATTTATCATCTAGTATTGTCATATTTAACTCCATATCATTGCTTTAGTATCCATCCCGTTCTTTCAATTGTCATTTTAACAATCATAGTGCACTCACGATCTGAGAGCTATTTTGATTTAATTAATCTTGGGAGATAGAGAACAATATGACGCTTTCAATTGATTATTGCTTTGAATTGATTCAATTTGATTTGTCTTTGATATAATGTCGTATTAAGAAGTGTTTTGTGCTTCACACCTATTCACACGCTTATAGATATAACCCTAGATTGTCCTTGGAAGCAAGTCTATAGAAGCTTGCCACCAATTTATTTTTATTTTGATGTAGCACTAAGAGGTGTTTCTTGAGAGATTTTTGACTCAGATGTGTAAGTTTGAAATGAAAACCTGTGTATTTTACCTTAGGAATCTTGACCTTGCATGAGATCATGAAGGGATTAACTAGTTGACACAAATTCTAAAACATGATGTTTCCTTATAGATTATGTAAGATACTAGAACTGTTGGAATAGACCTAGATTTTGACAATTGTAGTAGGAACAAAAGTTCGGATTGTTCCTAGAAGCTCTTTTGTAGAAGTTTTATACCAACCTAAATCTAGTTTTGTGAAGTGCCCAAAGGTGTTTCTTGGAAGCTTTTAGACTTAGATTCCTAAGTCTAAAATGATGACCTATGGTATTTATCTTGGGGATCTTGATCTTGCATGAGATCATGAATGGCATAATTATTTCCACACAGGTGGTGGTAATAGAGGTCTCTCTACTGCTATGTCAACTTTCTCTTCCTCTTCGTCTAGTATAATTGATAAGATGATAAACTGGCGGGGTGTTTCGTTCTTCTAGAAAATGAAGGTTCTTAAGCTCCTTATGATGTTCGTTTGTTCACCTTCAATATGTGTGAGACTAGGTTGAAGGATCAGTGCTACAAGATATGGTTGTTGAACTAGGGTAGTTGGTCACCAAATGGTCATAAATTTTGATGGTATTTATGGTATGGTTGTTTTGAAGCTCAAGACCCTAGGGTTTGAGTGTTGTTATGGATGATACTACTTCTTGGAAATTAAAATATTGAAGAACTAAAGTATATATTCCACTTCCTTTTCTAGAGGATATGTTGCAGGAAAGTATACTTGTACTTGTTAAAGTAATAAGTTATTACACTTAATTAATTATATCATATTGGTTAATTAATTAAGTCACTTATTCCTTTAGTTACTTAAGGTAAAAATAGGCACATTAATAATTGATTAATTATTTAGTGTGCACACTAGGGTTTCCCTTTTAGGTAAACATTAGGGTTGCATACATTGCTTTTATAAAGCAAATCATCTCTTGTAATTTCTTAATTCCAAATATATCAATTTGCGCATCTTCATGCAAAGCTCTGCATTTTTATTATTTTTCTCTTTTGTGGAAGGTCTTTTGGTTTACATGTCTAATCTTGATTTCTAACATGGTATCAGAGCCTTGATATGCAACCCCTTCTTAGATTTTGGAGAAAATCATTGCAGAGTTCGTTCGGGGTTCCTCGAGGATTTCATGCATTGAGCCTATCTATGCAGTGTTTTGGATCAGATCGGGCTTCACCATTGGATTCAAAGCACTGGAAAAAGTCAAGATTCGCTTTTATTTTTCTGATTTTGGTCCTCATTGAAGAAATATGTAAGGGTTTCAAGCTCGATGATTTTTTGCAAGCTCTAGAGGTAGCTGATTTTTTGGAGCATTTTGAGCATGAACGAAGGTCACCATCGCATTCATAGTGGCAAAAAACCCTAAGGTTTCCTATCGTTTGGTCAATTTCTGAGAACTTGATCTAGAAGGCAAAAACATTTTGCTAAGAAGGCCATACGACCTCCCCAACACGCACTCTGAGGCATGATTTTTGAAAAAAATCCAAAAATAAATAAATAAAACACATTTCTTGGGATTTGGACCAGTGCTCATAGTTCAGAATGGCTCTACCACCTAGTGGCCACCAAACGGCCACCAAGTGGCCACTGGTCCGGTGCCGCCATCAGTGGCTCCCCCTCCTGCTGGGTCGACTCCCAGCCAACCTCCGTGGGCTCCTTTCGGGTCCGCCCCGGTCACATGGACAACCAGGGGCCCTTTGCTAGCCCCTAAGGGCTTATGTACTTGCGAGCACAGTCATATGGGGGACCAGGCCCCTCCTGCCTAGCCCCGGGCTGACTCCAATCCCCTGCCCTCTGCCTTTGGTCACATGGGTGACCAGGGGCCCAAAATCTTTTGTAGGGGGGCCGATTTTATGCAGCGACATCTAGATGGCCATCAATTTTTTTCTTGTGAAGTGCTGACATCAACGGCCATATGACCCTCTTTGCTCCCTCCTAACCCCAATTTTCCCTAAAGGAGCAGTTGTTTTCTTTTTGGCATAACTTGGGCATACGTTATCGAAATCAGGCAAATGATATATCGTCGGAAATCTAGTTCCGAGGAACTTGTTGTGGTCCAATTTATTTTTTAGTTATTTTTTGTTTTTCTAAATTTATTTTTGTTTGAAGTCAGATGTTCATTTATCGCTTCTGAACTCATAATTTTTTTCCGCGATCTCTGATTTTCGCTATCTTTGTAGATTTGGAAAGGTATTGAGTAGCTCAACGTTGCTGTCCATGCACTTTTTTCAATATATGTCCCAAGTTTATCGTTATTCTAGATTTGGCCTGATGGGTGTTTTGGAGATTACTTGGATATTTTGGTAGTTGCGAGGGTGCAGCTTGCATCTTTGCACTTCATTTCAGTATCACATCATTCATTTTATCTACTATTGCTTCATAGATTCTAGGGTCGTTCCCGTTTGGAGTTTTCGAGTGTTCCATGGCATTGGGTTTGCTATTGCATTACTATGATTCTGATATGGTTTCTTGTAAACAAAAGTATCTTTCCTTGCTTTCCAGATTTAGGTTCCGGTTTTACTCCACAATGTTCTTCTAGTGCTTCTCTGTAGCAGATCATCTCATTGAGCGGGGGGGGGGGTTTGTCCCACTGGGTTTTCTCCTCTTTCTATTCCTCATTCTTGGATTTGTAAATGGGTACCTGATCAGGCCTAGTTGTTGTGACCCATCTTTTCTTTCATGCATCTTTTTTCTAGTGTTTTAGCTACTTCCTAAGTTCATCTTAAGTGGGGGTGTTAGAGTAATAAGTTATTACACTTAATTAATTATATCATATTGGTTAATTAATTAAGTGACTTATTCCTTTAGTTACTTAAGCTAAACTTAGACACATTAATAATTGATTAATTATTAAGTGTGCACACTAGGGTGTCCCTTTTAGGTCAACATTAGGGTTGCATACATTTCTTTTATAAATAAAATCATCTCTAGTAATTTCTTAATTTTGAATATATTAATTTTCATATCTTCATGAAAAGCTCTTCCTTTTTATTGTTTTTCTCTTCTCTGGAAGGTCTTTTGGTTTGCATGTCTGATCTTCGTTCCTAACAGTACTATCTGTGAGTCCCAAGTAACTGTTAATATCATGGACATTTGAGTGGAGGAATGACCTTAATGGTTTGTTTGATTTTGATTTCAAATAGGTAGGATGGAAATAATGGATGTGGGACTATTTGACCTTGTATCTTTCCAAATTTTTTTTGTTCGAACAATGATCTTGTGAACAACTCTTTTTCAACATTTTCTCTATGTTTTTGAAGTATGGCAAGTGATAAGACAACACTTGGATTGACTCAGCAAGCATGGACTTATGTGACCTTCATGTCTATAACTTAGGTTGTGAAATCACAATACCCAAGCCATAATTTCCAAGTGTTTACTTTGACTAATGTACCCTGAAATCAAAGCTAAAATGTTCAAAAACTTTTAAGGAAAGATCCTTTCAAAGGGGTGAAAAAATAAGGCTTCTCTCACAAGTGTGCACTAAATCAAAGGTTTTGTGGTTTAACCATTTTGTTCAGTGTTTGTTTTGAATGTATTCTTTTAAATCAAACAAATAATTAGATGTCAAATTGTTTTGAATGTAATGGGCTAAGTTCAACATAAACTAGCAATTACAACCCTAGGGGACATACACCATTCTCTTAGGTAGGCCTACCTCATGCTCCGAAGAGATGATTTTACATGCAACTTATGGTGTGGGCCTAAAGTTAGACATGGAAAGTACCTTCTAGGAAGTAAATTATGATGCATCAGTTTTAGAGAATGTTTTTGGATAATAAGGTGGCTTCTAAAACAATTTTGTTAGCTTAGTGATAACTATGAATGCAAAAATATGACACTCATGCATTGACCATTGAAGGTTCTTTAACCATTCACATTCCACTTAAGGTATGGGATTAGGTGTAGTCTATTGTCAGCACATCTTGAAGCTACTTTCTTATGAGTTCACAACCTTTAATATAGCCCTCTAGTAAATGTGCTTCAATACCTTGCAATGAGTTCTCCAACGCGGGATGTATCTCAAAATTGTTCTTTCGCTCACCCAAGAACACAAAAGGGTGTGAGGGGAGAATATAAAACACTTTAGCTTTTCCAATCAATGAATGCATAGTGAATAATCCATAACAATTTCATTCATTTTAAACACCTCGAGCGATGTTATCCCCAAAAATTTGTGAAATAAACAAAACAAAGCTCTTTTTAATTTCCAACAATATGAATTGTTCAAGACATCAAGCATTTAATATAGCAATGGTGAGAAATCACAAAGAAGCATTTGTTAATTTTTATGAGCTCCAAATGAGGTGTTTCTAAGAAAGGCAATCCTTGTCCTATATTGGTCAACAAATGTAAAAATGTGTGTGCGTCAATAAAATAAAAAATGATTTCACTGACAACATTAAAAATGAACCAATTTTAAGCTTTCTAAGTTAGAAATTTTCATTTGGTGCTCATAAAAAGAACAAAAACACTTCATTTTTGGGCTCTAAAAATGAAGTGTTTTGGTTCATTTTTAACAACATTAAAAACAAGTGTGAGTTTGTTGTTCATTTTTAGATCACCAAAAGAAAGTTCCTAAGTTAAAAATCTTAAAAATTGTTTATTTTAACAACACCAAAAACAAGTGTGAGTTTGTTCTTTTTCAATTTTAGAGAACCAAATAAAATTCCTAAGTTAATTAAAAATTAATTCAAAAACTGGGACCGATCGTCTTCCCTACAATAAACATGTTAGAATCATTGAAATCCTACATCAAATCCACCAATTCCTGCTTACACATCCAAAAAATAGAGCACCTGATAGTGAAAACCTATTACAAAAGTGTAGGATTGGTGCATTTGTCTGTCAGAACAATTTCTCAGAACAAAAAATACAAATGCATAGATTTCAGACAACTGCATAGTTTTAGAAACAAATGCTAACTTAGGAAATTACAAATGCACCAATCTCATACAATGTGCCATTCTGATGACAAGTGCAAAGTTATGACAAATGTGCCATTCTTTTGAAAAATGCCCAATTTTATTGTCAGACAAATGCTTAGACTTTTCAAACAGATGCTCAGGTCTTGAGAACGAGCATGTGAAAACTATCAAAAAGTGTTTTCAGGACTTGAAACTTCAAAAATGGCTCAAATGAATGTTAGAGAAAGGGACAAGGGTCCCACCGGGCATGCCAAAATGCATGAGGGATAAGATGGACATTAGATTAATGATCCAAGAGGGACATTAGAGCAATCTGATGAAGACATCTAATCTACAACCAAAAGGCTTAAATCTAAGATCTAGAAACTCCTACACATACGAAATTGAACTATACTAATGCAAAAATGATAATGAACCTACTAATTACCAAATGAGAACAAAAGATGGCTTTTACCATCCTGTAGTAGAGTGTATTTGCTTCATGTTGGATTGTTCTTATCACAACGAAGCCTCCAAAGTTCATGTGCAAAGTTTTGATGAATTCTTGTTGTGTTTGGTTGATTGAAGAAAATGGATGAAGCTCTCTCAAGGATGATCTTGAAAAAAATTTATTGCTCAATGTATGTTGATTCTCCAATCCTTATTTGTGAGGAAAGGGGTTTGTTATATAGAAAATGAGATTTGAAATGGATGATCAAGATCGTTTTGAAGAATATCCAAATCAATGGCTGAAGTGTGTTGAGAGGATTTAGACATGAGATAATTGTGAAAAGTTGATTGCACAATTTGTGTGATTGGGAAATAGATTAGCTAGTTAGGACTATGATTGATCATTTAACATAATAGATTGATCAGTCAACTTTGTGATGTTTTAGTTAACTAAATAGATGGATTAGTTAAAAAATTAGATTTGTTAGTCAGCAATCGTAATTTTTTCAATCAAAAAGTGGGTGAGGAATATGAATTAACTGATTTAATTAATTAATTCATTTTTGAATGTGAAAATCAAGTTTGAATTTTGCAAACAAAGTTCAATTAGTTTGATTTAATTTTGATAATTGATTTGAATAATTTGATTTAATTCAAATTTTTGGAGGGAAAGTGTTGTAATTACATTATTATTTAATAATTTAATTCACTTAGGGGAATAATGTGATTTAGTGACGTAATTAAATAAATGGGGTTATTTAATTAATCATGATGAAATAAGGTAGGATTAGAACTTTATTAAATAAATGAGATTTATTTAATTGGTTGAAATGATGAAACATGAATTAATTATTAAATAATGTTCTTTTATTTAACTAATAGAGGAATTATGGTTTCTAGGACTTTATTAAATAAATGAAATTTATTAAATTTGTCTAAAATGATGAAAAAGTGAATTAGTTAAATAATGTTGTATTATTCAATTAATAGAGGAATTAGGGTTTTTGATGTCGTTTTGATGTGATGTGATGTGGTGTGATGCAGTAATGTTGTGGTATGATTTTGAGCATTCGAAGATGATTTTGAGATGATGCAAGACATTACGGGATGATTTTGAACTATTTTAGGGTGATTCTAAGATGATCAAAGACATTACAAGATGATTTCAAACTATTTCAGGGTGATTCTAACTTGATCTGAGCTGTTATGGGATGATTTTGATTTATTATGAGATGTTATGAGATGATTTCGAGTCATTATAAAGTGTCAAAGGATGATTATGAGTCATTCTGAAGTGTTACGAGATGATTTTGAGTCATTTTGAAGTGTTATAGGATGATTTCGAGTCATTTTGAAGTGTTACGGGATGATTCTTAGTCATTCCAAAGTGCTACAAGATTATTCTAAGTCATTTTGAAGTCTTACGGGATGATTATGAGTCATTCTGATGTGTTACAGAATGATTATGAGTCATTCTGATGTGTTACAGGATTATTTTGAGTCATTCTCAAGTGTTATGGTATGATTTTGAGTCATTTGAAAGTGTTACGAGATGATTCTGAGTCATTCTAAAGAGTTATGGGATGATTTTGAGTCATTTCTGAAGTATTACGAGATGATTATGAGTCATTCTGAAGTGTTACAAGATGATTCTGAATCATTCCAAAGTGATGTGAGATGGTGTTCCATATTGTTTGATGTTGCTTGAGGTTGTTCAATGTTGTTCAGTGTTGTTTTGATGTTGTTCAGTGTTGTTTTGATTTCGTTCAGTGTTGTTTGATGCCATTTAGTTTTGTTTGATGTCGTTTGGTGTTGTGTGATAAGTGTCAAGTCAATTTTACATGTCTATAAATACTATCAATGTTGTCTAAGTTAGGTTCTGAAAACTCTATTTTTGTATCTACTTTATACTCTACAAAGAGAGCTCTTGAAAATTCATGGGCTATGCCCTCTCTTGATAACTTCATTTATGATCTAATAAGGGAGTAAGATAAGTTAATACAAATGGGAAATGTGAAGAATATTAAATCTCAAGAACTCATTGCAAGAAATGTGAAATATCAATCTTCTAAGGGTAAGAAACAACAAAATCAGAAGGACAAGGATCATAAGAAAGACAACAAAGTTGATAACAAGGCTTTTAAAAATGAAGGCAACTCTAAGAAAAAGAAATTTAAGAAAGAGTTACCTAAATTTTCCTATTGTAAAAGTCCTAATCATGAAGAAAATTAGTGTATGAAGAAGCAAATAGACTACCATACTCATCTTCTCAAGAAGAACAACATAGGGGTTCTAGATTCATTCAGGACATCTTCATCTAATTAGGATAATTCAAAGGTAAAAGAGAAGGCAAAGGGAAAATATTTAGTTGCTACTTCATCCTCATCACCATCTTGGATTATAGATTCTGGTGCTACTCATCATATGGGCTCATCAAAATTTGAGTTCTCATCTTTGGAATCATGTTTCATGTCTTCAATCACCTTAGGTGACAATACTCTAACATTGGTTAAAAGAAGAGGGTCTATTCAAGTTGAAGGTGGAACATTCCAAAATGTTCTAAATGCACCTTCACTATCAAATAATATTTTTTCTATGTATCAAATAAATCATCTAGGAAAAGGTATGACAGTTGAAATCAAGGAATTAAATAGCAACAATTTGATAGCTATGGGAAAAGCAAATCATCAATTAATATTATATATTTTTTCTAGTTTTACTCATCTTCATCTCCCAAAATATTTTCTCACTCATTCTGGTGACACTAGCAAGATTTGGAATGAGCGATTTGGTCACTTAAACTATCACTATCTCAAGCAACTCAATCAACAAAACATGGTAACACGATTGCCAAATGTCAAGTTTTCTAAGGGGCTTTGTGAATGTTATGCACTAGACAAGCATCTAGAAGAGAATTTTGACAAAGGTAAAGCATGGAGGGCATCACAAGCCTTAGAACTTATCCATAGTACTGTTTCAGAACCATTTCCACACCCATCCTTCACTAAGGAAAGATATGTTCTTATATTTCTTGATGACTTCTATAGATACAATTGGGTTTTCTTCCTTAGGCAAAAATCTGAAGTCTTTGAAAGCTTTCAAGATTTAAAAGCCTTAGTTGAAAAGAAATTTTAGAAATCAATAAAAATACTAAGGATAAATAATGGGCGTGAGTATGGTAACAACAAGTTTGAGTAGTTTTTCACATAAGAGGGGATTGAATTGCAACATATAGTTCCTTACACTCCTCAACAAAATGGAGTAGTAGAATGCAAGAACAGGTCACTAAAATAAATGGCTATCTGCATGATTCATCATAAAGAGCTTGCACCAAAATTTTGGGCAGAAGCTATTAATTGTGCATGTTATATTCAGAATAGGGTACCTCATAAAGAATTAAAAGGGATAACACCTTTTGAATCTTGGATAGGAACAAAACCATCAGTTGATCATTTCAAAGTTTTTGGGTCTCCAACTATGGCATACATTCCAATGGAGAAATGCAAGGCTATGGATCCTCAATGCAAACCTTGTATTTTTTTTGGATATCTAGATGGTGTTAAGGGTTGTCGTCTACTCCACCCTACTACACATGAATTTTTCATTGAGAGAAGTTTTAAGTTTGATGAGATTCACAATGACTACACTTAACATTTCCAACTTGGGCTCACTACACCTTGATCATTCAGATCATTCACAACAAGTTCATGATACATATTATTCTAGCAATGATAGTGAGGGCAGTGATGAGGGTTCATCTTCATCTAGTTCTAGGATACCATTGGAGGTTGAAATATTCAAACTTCATTCACCTCATTCTAATTCACTTGATATGGAATATTTAGGAGCATAATTCAATAGCTGACAAACACAATGAGTTAGATTTTTAGAGGGGACCTCATGCCTACTTTTCCATAGTTTCTAATCTGTGAATATTTAGACATGCATCATGCATACTTGAGTGGGATAGTGCTATGGATGAGGAACATAATTCCTTACTTAGAGATAACACTGGGATTTGACTTCACTTCCTATGGGAAGGAAGCTAGTTTGGTCCAAATGGTTATATCAAACTAAGTATGGAGCAAATGGGTCAATTGATAAGTATAAGGCACAATTAGTTACAGGTATTGACTAAACTGAAACCTTTGCACTTGTCACTAAGATGAATTCAATTAGACACACTTTCTATTCATGCTTCATATGGATGGAAAGTACATCAGATGGATGCTAAGAGTGCATTTCTTCATGGAGACCTAGACGAGGAAATCTACATGGAACAACTAAAGGGATTTGTTTAGGATTCATCCCTAGTATGAAGACTTAGGAAATCCCTATATGGCCTAAAACAAGCTCATAGAGCTTGGTATACCAATATGGATTCCTTATTTCTTTCCTTAGGTTTCACTAGGTGCCATTTTGATCCTAATGTGTATCTATTCCATTAGGATGATTCATGATTGATAATGGTTTTATATGTTGATGATCTCTTGATCATAGGAAGTTCTTTATCTATTACCACAACAGTGAAGTTAACTCTACATGATAGATTTGATATGACAAACTTGGGTATTTTTCATTATTTCCTTGGCATTGAGATTGCACAATCTGATTCAGGGATCACTCTTGCACAACCCAAGTATACTCTTGATTTGTTGGCACAATTTTATATGAATTCTTGTAAAAAATATCCAACTCCCATTTTATCAGGGGTCAAGCTCGAGACTTGATTTACTTCACCATTTGTTGATGCCACTTTGTATCGCCAACTTGTTGGGAGTCTAATATACTTAACTCATACTAGGCCAGATATTTCATATGTAGTTGGCATGGTTTCCAGATTTATGCAAGAACCTCGTGAGTGGCATTGGAATGAAACTAAAAGGATTCTTCATTACCTACAAGGTTCACTTGGATTTGGGATTCACTACAGAGCTGGTATAGATATTCATCTTGCTGGCTACACAGATTCGGATTGGGCTAGTGATTTAGAGAATAAAAAGTCTACTTTAGGATATATTTTCTCACTTGGTTTAGGTCCTATCAATTGGTCAAGCAAGAAGCAATCAGCTATTGATTTATCATCAATAGAGGAAAAGTAGAAAAGAGTTGTTAATGTAGCTACAAAGGCTATTTGGATATAAGGTATTCTTATAGATTTTGGTATTCCATTCAGGAAACTAAATGTCATTCATTGTGATAATCATAGTACTACTCACATATGCATGAATCTAGTTTAGCATCAACAAACCAAACACATTGAGATTCAAATTCATTACATCAGAGAGGTCATTCATAGGTAGGTCATTGACTTAGTAATTTTTCAATCTTCAGCACAGGTTGTCGACATCTTCACAAAACCTTTCACTGAGAGAAATTTCATTCATCTACGAGATCTTCTTGGGGTGTGATCTACATCAATAGTTGGATCATTGTTGGAGGGGGCTTTCTAGTCTTCTCTTCTATTTTATCTCTTTTTGGAGGATAGTTTTTCCCCACTAGGTTTTCTATCTTACTCCAGTTTTAAGAGATTTCTTTGTACACATGGGTACCTCATCTAGCTAGTAGCCAAGAACCATTTCTTCTCTACCCACCTAAGCTATTATTAAGGGGGGAGTTTAGTGTATTCTACTCTAGTGACTCATTTCCCATGACGTTTCAAGGATGTTGAGTTGTCTTCAGAGGTTTCCAATCCCTCTCGACACCTCTCCCTTCCACTGAGGAGAACAAATCACCATGACATGAGTTTTCTCACCCTTATTTTCAGTCACCTCCTCAATCCATGGCATGATTTTTCTCATCCTCATTCTTTATAATGAGGGTTTGATCTCACTGTTAACAGTCGGTTGAATACATTATCATTGCTTCAGATTCATCTTGTGTTTGTTGATAACTCTTTGTTCTTGCAGGCTCTTTTAATGTACTACTTTATTTTATTATTGTTTATGATAGTTTTATGTATTTATTTTCTAATCTAAATAAGTGGTGTAGATTTCTATACCTATCTAAGACAATAACTCAAAATACTAACATATTTCGTGTAGGTTATGTTTGTTAAATATTTTATTTTATCATTAATTTTGTTTTACCTATATTAAGGTAGTTGGTAATTAACTTGTTTATTGTATCTTTAATGAATTTGTGAATATATGTTTTTTCCTTGTAGTTAGTGAAAACTTAGGGATACAAAGTTTTAAACTTTTCCTTGGGTTGTAAGACTATAGCCTAAGGGTGCTAGTTCATGTGTATTTATATGTCATGCCATCTTGTCTAATAGAAACACCTAAAATTTATTTCCCTTTAGGAGGATTTGTTGGATATTTTATCACCCCAAGGGATGATCTAAAATACATGAATTTATTAGTGTTTATAAATGGGGGATATTGAAATTTATGCTAGGATATGGTGTTTTGATTATGTTAAAATTGGAAGTACTAGTACCAATTATAATGAAGCCATCAAGGCAGAAGAGAGGAGTGATGGGGAGTACTATCTCTAAGTGCTCATTTTATCTTTCTAAGACCTACTCTTTGGTCTTACTAGGGTATTCTTCTCTACCCTACTCAGAGGTCACTCCTAAGACCCCTATATCCTTATAGAACTCTCCACCAATTTCACACACTCACCTTTATTCTCACACCCCTACTAAGCACCTTTGGGCTCAACTTTGCCACAAAATTCCCCAAGCCATTCTTGGGACTAGGAATAGGTTTTCCAACTATTCCTTGGGTGATCTTACTCCACTTTGATCCATCCTGTTTGATTCTTTCTTCTTTTTTCCATAGAATTCAAGGAAACCTTGTTTTTAGGCCTTGTAGCCTTTTTTGTCAATTGGGCCTCCTAAAATCAATGTTCTTGGAATAAATCCAAGAATTCCTTAACAAACCCACAAAAAAATTAGGGATTCTCTCTATAGACCTCCTAGGCTCCAAGATTTCCTTGGTTTTGGACCTCCTTGGTGTCCGTACATAGGTCTGTCACTAAACCCCTATTTTCAAGGGTTTCTAGTGTATGTGACACTGTCTGGTTTCTTTAACTTAATTGAGTAATTTCATGGCCTCCTCTACACTTCTCCTTGCATAAACATGTCCTATACACATACCCCTACACCTCTACACCATTGATTGGCACAAACCAATCCATTAAGAAGCCCTCTTGTTGTTGTTTTGTTCAAGCACCTAGCCAGAATGCCCCTGCACTCGCCTAGAGCTTGATGGTTTCATTAGCCCTCCTACACAAAAAGAATCCAAAGACCATATTTAAACTATATGAAATGTTCCCTACTTGATTCCAAGAGGCCATGGAAGTTCAGCCACGGGAGTTCAAGTGGGGTGCATCTTTTACAAAACTAGCCCTGAACCGGGTAGTAAAATAATAGCACACAAGAACTTACAAAACTATTAACCAGTCGTGCAAAAATTAAACCAATGCCACACAAATAAGTCACATGTCACAAATTAAGGATTCAATGCATTATTTCAGTCCTTTCAATCCATTAATTGACTGGATTAAGGCTCTATTTAAAAAAAACACAGTCAAGAAACCTATTCTTTCAAGATACAATCCGTACTTCTAACTCTTTCCAGCTCATCCAACTGTTCCAACTTGTCAGGTTAGGGTTTTTCTGACCTTATATATCCTATTCCCACATGTTGGGATCCTTAGGTTGAGCTCAGAACAACATAAATGCTTCCTAGTGTTTAGGAGATGTTGTCATGACAACTTAGCAGGATGTCCTAAGACCAGACAAAACTCAAGACTCTAAACAAACTTGCCACAACACACACACCAAAACAACCTTGGGACTTTATCAAGTAGTCCTTATTTACTTGGTAGTTGGCTAGAACCACCTAAAAGCCAAAATTTTCTAAGACCTTTCAAAAGACCTTAAGGTGCTCTTGCACCAAGGAGGCTCCCAAAAAGACTCACAAGGAGTGAGGCATGATAGGACCACTAACAACCAAATATTTTAACTAGAGCAAGGAATCAGTTACAAAACAACTATCAAGAAATGGAAGTACAACAACAAAAGACCTGCCTAGAACACAGTTGGGAAGGAAAGTCCCAATTTAAACCTAGAAGGCCAAACTAGAGACCACCACCCTACAACAGGGGAAAATCAACACTAGACAACCGCTTAAAATTTTGAATCAATGCAATAACTTGAGAGTCTCTACCATAAAACATAAAATAGAACAAAGGGTATATGAGATCCCTCTACCCAAACAAACCCATCTTATCCATAAAACCTAGCACCACCACCAAAGGAGTAAAAAAAAAGACCAGTTATAGAGAAAAAAAAGTAGCAACAACATCAAAGGAACCAACTCAAAAAAATCAACCCAACACAGAGCTAGGAAAGACCAACCCACTATATTCCACCAGTGACTCTCCATTTCTATGGGAGAATAATGAACTTTGAGTTGAGTTAAGAAACCCCAAGAAACCATTCTAGCTTTGAAAATAAATGAGAAGTTGAGAAGGAAGCAACACCTAAGGCAAGCTAACAAGAAAAATATCCACCTCAATAGGAGACAACCCCACCTCAAAGGGGGAAGCCGAGCAAAGAGCTAGGGAAGAAAACCTAAAAATACCCACTAGTTTGAGAGAGGATAGTAGAAGCTAACCTCAAAGAAACCAAACCTTCCAAAACCCATCAAAGGGTTTGAATACCAACACAAAAGGAAAGAATAGCCCCACTCCCAAGAGGAGCAACCAAATAGAGGGCCAACCAAGGCCAAGATCCAACACAAGGACAAGAGATCACCCATGTGGAGATGAATAACACCATCACAATTCTACAAAAAACCCTCAAAAGAGGTAACATAGATTACCTCCCACAACTTAAAACCACCAAGAGCCACCAAGGCCTGGAAAACAACTACAAAACACACAACCAAACTCTATCTATGGAAAATAGTCTAGAAGAACTCCTCCTCCAAAGATAAATAATTCAAAACAAGAAAAGAAAAAGGGCAAGAAACCTACAACCACATTAAACAATTGAACATGGAGAAGAAACCTCCATTGAACAAACAAAAAAACAAGAACACCAATAGACAAATAATTTTTTTATCTAGACTTGGTAAGAGACAAGGTAGAGTCACCCATAGAAACCAAAATGCCCGACAATGAACATGGGTGAGGGGTAAAATAGGGGACAAGAGGTCCCAAGAGGACAAGAAAACCTAGAGATCTGCAAGAAGATCTTCAAAACATAGCTCCACTGAACAAAAATCATGTAGAACTAAGCATCATCAGACCACCCATGAGAACTGATGAGAGAAGCATTCCTACAAGAAAGCAAAAAGCATTCAAAAACCCTCCCCAACTGAGATAGGCATCGAAGCCAAGAAGAGGTGTAAACACCAATACAAGCAACCTAAGAATAACTGGCAACAAACAAGTAAGGAATAAAAAGATTTCCCCACACAACCATAGGTAAAGGACCAACCCCTATAGGAAAGGAAAACTATAAAACACCACACACCCAAGTCATGGTGGGAAAAGAACAATCTAGAGCCACAACAAAGGACACAATAAAGAAAAAAAATGCAAAAACTGCACAATAGGAGGAGCACACCACAAAGCTACTAAACCCCATCCATTTGGATCATCCCCATCAATGTTTGACCCTCCAAAATCATCTTCTTCAAGAGAAAAATTCAAATGCATTGAGGCACTCCTCTTTCTTCTCATAAGCATATCATATGTTGGGATATGGTGTTGTACACCATTTCCTAAATTGATTTATTGTAATGTACTTAAATAATTATTTGAGGTGTGTTTAGCCAAATTAGATAATTATTTGGGGACTACTTTTATCTTGTCTTGTAACATTGGTGTATTATTTAATGTGTAGGAGACGTAGGATAATAATTTTACATTTGGGGAAAACATTTAATAAAGTGAAAACTTAGTAATCAATATTAATTGAGGGGTCAATGGTTTTGTTTTCACATGGTTTTGTGTCACATGATTATATCTGACCACTTGATTGTATTTTTGTGAGCTTGTATCTATAAAATCAAACACATGTTTAGTGGTTAAGGTTGGTTGGGTGAGTGATTTGTCAGTATTGAGTCACTCTGAGGAGTGCATATGTGAAGCATGACATGGGATGTGTGGATTCATGCTTGGACACATAGAGGATGCATTGGAGAAGCTTGATGTTTCAGAAGTATTCATGGTAACTCTTAAGTGCATGTATTTTTTATTGTTCAATGATAGATGGAGGGTAAAAGAACAAACTCAAGTCACACTTTTAGAGCTAACTAAATTTTTCTAAGAATAATAGTTTCACCCTATAAAATTTCGAGTGGAATAATTTCAACTAAAACTACATGGCCTATATGTGGTAGATAAAGTTTCAAGTGAACCCCTTTCACCCAAAACAACAAAACCAAAAAATTCCCTTTGTTGATTTAAAATATAAATCAATTTGCATGTATGTTTTGATTTAAAGGGTTTCAATCAAAACCCTTTCACTCAAAACTATGTATGTGGAATCCTTGTTGGCAGCCACCTCATTTTTTTAGAAATTTCTAAAAGTTTCAACTTGAACAGGATATTTCTTCTATCAAAATGATTTTTTTCAAGAAAATAAAAATATCTTTTTGCAGAGCTCAAAGTCAAGAATCCATATATGTGTGTGTGTGTATAGGCATACATCCAATCTATTATATTATATTTAAAAGTAATTACATGATAAATTCTACTCAAAATTAGCTAGGGTTTACAATGATAGCCAATAAAAATCACCAGCATCTCAAAAATTTATTGACATATTTACAAAGACCAAGTTTTTGTACTTTGATATATACGTAGATTATCCATATATCAAAAAATATATAGTAAAGTAATCACTACCACCTTGAATTTGATATATTCCTTTACGTATTGATAATTAGAACAAAAAAAGCATGCAGTCTATTTGCCGCCACCTCCAATTGAATTTATGTACTGATTATCAAAACAAAAAAAGAATGCAAACTATTCATCGCTACCAGCAACTGAGTTTTCATCTGTTCGTTCCCGAGGCACAATTTTCTTACCAAGAGATTCATGTGAATTTGTAGTAACATTCATGTTTGGCAGAAGAGGAATAAATTTGTTACCCTAAGGAGGCGAGGAAGGATGCCTCAATATTGCTACTTGATGACCCTGCTAGGAATTTTCATCTTGCCCTTCCCAAGGCACAATTTTGTTACCAAGAGATGCTTGATAATTTATAGTAACATTCATGTTTGGAAGAAGAGGATTAACTTTGTTACCTTGAGGAGGTGAAGAGGGATCATGCCTCAATATTGTTGCTTGATGAAATTGATGAGACAATAGAAAAGATATTGCATGATATTTATTTTTAACTTTCTTACAGTTTCACCACTTATGTCAAAGTGATGATGATTAAGCTTTGTGTACATATAAAGTTAGAATGAAAGGATAGCTTTGAATTGCATCATAAATAGAATAAAAAATTGTTGTGTGCAAATAAATTTTTGGGAAAATTCCTCCAATATATTCTTTACTCATCCATAAGTCATAGTCTTGAATGCTCTTAAGTAAAGCATCATCATGTACAAATACCTCCTTAACTACTTTGTTAACAATCAACTATAGAGAATGAAAATTTTGAACCAAATCCAATATATTTTGACACAAAAATACAGACCAAATTTGACATGAAAATTATCCTTTGTGCCTTTAGATGCAATATTTCATCACCTATTATAACCTTTATGAATTTTAATACTAAAATACATTCAAATTCAAAAACGTGAAGTAGTTTATCCTTTTCAAGCCACTATGGAAATGGTTTTTTCCATGGTAAGACAGGGAATCGAGCCCTATAATTTATTGGCCAATATTCCATGTTGCTAATGTAGACCCAAATCAAAGATGAACACCAGACAAAGAATTGAAACCACAAATTACAATGCAGATACAACAAACTACACTGAAAGGAAAACTTGACCCTATAATCCACATGCTCGAAGTAGATAATACTAAGTAGGCTCAAACTGCAAAGCCACAACCTAGAAGCAATGAAACCCACAAGCCCAAAGCAAAAAATACTGAATAGGGTCAATAAATTTTACCACAAAACCATGATCCAAAAGTAGATGTGAAAGTAATGCTTAACATACACTAACAAAACCCGAATTTGACTTGAAAATCTAGTTGTTCATGGCTAAGAATACAAAGACTAGACCTATCTTGAATGAGCCCAATTGTAGAGTAAAATAAAATAAAGAATATAAGTACCTCTGTAACACAAACTTAACAAAAAATCCAGAGAAGAGAAGCCAACACTCTAACACTGAGGAAATGCAAATAAGAACTGAAATGAGCCCAAATACAGAAAACCTAAAGTGAGCCCAATTGTAGAGAAAAAGCCAACAAAAAAAAATATTGTATGATGAAGTCAACAACAAATAGAACATATGAGAATCACATTACACCCCATTAGCTTTCCAAAAAATTAAGCCACCATTATATGACCGAAGAAACGTAGAGAGGAATGAACACCATAAAAAGCACTACGTTTGCTTTAATAGCCACACATCACCCGATCTCAAAATGCACAAAATTTCTTTGGAAAACCCCTTATTTCAAATCAAGATTGATGATAAATAAGTTAACACACTTTGGGGAGCCAGATAATGCCTAAAAATTTTCACCCTAATGATCATAGAGTAAGACTATTATTCCCAATTACTATTTCTTACACGAAATAAACCACTTGTTATCTAATAAAGCTTCACACCTTTTCACCATATCTTTGGAGAATTATTGAAAGCACATGTGACATCATTTGATTGTATGAAGTTTTTATTCAGATCCAGTACAAATGTTGATTTGATTCTTCAGATAGAACTATCACCAATTTTAGCTAGATACGAAACATGAGCAATATGAGGCACTTTAAATGTGATATCAAATATATCTTGGCCATAGTACTTCATTAGCCACCAAGTACCAAATGTGAAAATAAATTACCTTTTCTAGTGACTAATTATCCACAATTTAACATGTGTGACCACCTTTTATGATATCTCTCCATATGTTTGTAATAATGCTAGATATATTATTCTAACCTAGCATACCTAACAACATCAAATTATTATCTACTCATGCAAAGTTTTATTCAGACCCAATACCTTAACATAGAGCTACCTGCCAGTTTAGTCAGATATGGATCATGAAAAATGTGAAGAAGTTTGAGTTTGATAACAAATATATATTTTTCCTAGTAATTAAACCCATAAAATACTCCACCAAATACCAACTGAAAGAATAACCACAATTTCCTTATGATAAATTATCCACTATATAGCATGTGTGACCATATTTATTATAGCTCCCCAAAAAAATTGTAAAAATTCCATACATATTCTTTTAACCTAGCATACATGACATCAAGTCAAATTATATGTGTGCCCTGACTAGGATGCTGACATTGAATTTTCTTGATTTATTATATATTTTTTTTCCCTTGTGATATTATTTGAATTCTACTTGTAGACTAACTCTTCTTGTAATTGTTAGCAAAGCTATCCCCTAAATGTTTGTAAAATCCAAAATATATTCTCCTGTCCTAGCATACATGGCCTCACCAAACTGTATGTGTGCCCTGACTAGGATCCCGACATATAATTTTCTTGATTTATTATATCTTTTATTTCCCTTATGATATTATCTGATTCTTCTCATAGACTAATTATGACTATAGTTGCTCACAACCTATGTTTGAAAACCTATCTACAAGTTGATTTCCTTGTCTGAACATTTGATTGAACTTAAATGACTCCAATTTATTGACCAAGTTCCAAATTTTCACAAGAATATAGTTTAGCTTCCAATTATATGTCCTTATCTCTCTACACACATTAATAACAATCAAATAATCTCCTTCTATCTACAACTTTGTCATCTTTAATTGAATGACCATCTGCACACCTTACATAAGAGCTAGTGATTCAGATTGATTATTTGAACCTCGTTCATGATTCCTTAAAACCACACCTGCACCTAATATCCTTGGATTACCTCTTGAAGCGCCATAAAAATTTAAATTCACAAAACCTTTTGGAAGTGGTATCTGGGATACTTTTTTCTTATCAATTTTATGTTTGACATTTATATGTATGTTTCCTTTAAGTGGAACTACAAGCTTTGGCTAAATCTGTAGTTGTTTGGAGTCCCAACCTATAAAAATAGATCCAACATATTTTGAGGTGTGAACATAAGCATTTGTTAACTCATAAATTGACTTTTCAATTTTCAACAAGACATGCTCCACACTTTCTTCTTGTTTGTGAAAAATCCTCCTATTTCTCTCCCAGGTCATATAAACCACAAAAAAACTAAGGGAATTAACCTCCATATTCTTATAAATAATGAAGTTTTATATAGGACTAACCAACTTGTAAACAAGCCTCAAATATCATTTGGTGGCATAGAGAACCAACTCAATTTTGATTTTAAAATTATTTAACCTCGAGGAGATTAGTGGAAAAGTCTATTCCTATACCCCAGGTTAGCAGAGTAGGAACTAGCACAATTTTACTGACCCTTGCCTTTCCCACTATGTAGAAAAGTCAAACATGTGACCTCAAGGGATGTAAACCCCAATCCCCAACCAACTCCTCTACAAGTGGTGGCTATATTAAGATGTTTTTTTTAAATTTTAAATAATGAAAGTAGGTTGTTAAAATAAAAAATGAGGCTTATTAGAAATTAAAAAAATAGTAAAACATATTAAAAAAATGAAAAAATATGGTGCACTAGAGGAGAGAATCATCTCCAAAAAAAATAATATTTTTTAATGATAAAAAAGTTAGATAATAGTTGACCTCAAATCAAAACTAAAAAATTCTGGTACATTTCAATTTAACATGTTATTACAAAGAAAAATATACATCAAAATTTATTTTTGTTTTTTCCATGCACTAGATATTGAAGTTATCTATTTGGGAAAAAAATCAAGATATATATATATTTTTTTCTACTTTTTCTTGACATCAACTCAATGTCATGTTTACCTAATAATTTCTACAATTCAAAATCTGCTCTTAACATTATAAAATAATATAAAAACAAGTTTAATTGTTTTTCCAAAATTTACATGAATAAAAAATATCAAGATATTTGCATTTCACTATTTTACATCATTTTGAAATTCAAAACATAAAGGCCATTTTTATGTAGTCAAAGTTGAGAATTTTTTTTTGTGTTGGTTGATTCCTTTATAAAAGTGTGACACAAGTTTGTACTTTTACCCTAGATTATATATGCTTTTGGAGGCTATGTTTTTCCCTCTTGAGGGTTTTCAAAGATATATCTTTTGTTATCTTGTGGTTTATCTATTTTGATCTATGCATTATAGTTATTCTATAAGCTTGTATGCATGCTTTTCTCTCATGGAATTGCGTGGGAAATAGAATAAATGACATGGATATTGATGCATTATTTCCTAACAAGTGGTATTAGAGATTTAATGGTTGTGGGAGGTGTGAGCTCCCAAGTTTTGTTATAACCCTTATTTGAGTAGATTTGGTGAAAATTTGAATCCATGGAAATGAAAGAAAGATCTGAGGCATTAAAAGGTGTAGAGCATATTTGCAACTCTTGTTTTGGATATTTGGGATTTTGGGTTTTGTAGATTTGTTGGGTTTAATATAGATCTATGGTTTAAAGATCTTAGGACAAAAGGGTTTTTTTTATTATGCTTTCATATGAGGGTTTTGTACAAGAAATTTTGTAGATGACCTCTTGAGAAAAAAAACCTCACCATTGGATGCAAGATGGCCTAGAAATGAAGAATTAAATAAAATTTACCCTATTTTAGCCACTTGAAAAAATGATTTTTTTTAAGCCCCTAGTCATTTGATTGTACAATTCGATTGAGAGGTCGAATCTAGAAAAAAATTTAAAAAATCTTACAATTTTAAAAAAAGGTTTATTAAAAATTAAATTAAAATTTTAAAAAAACTTAATTGTCATGGGCGAGGGGGTTTATAGACCCCAAGCCACCCTTGTACAAAGACAACTAGTCATCTACCACCAATGGTACTACCGATGATGACTGTTGGCTCCAACTAGTAGTCACTACGTTGGTAGTCCCACTAGGCTAGTGAGGCTCGACCCGAGCCCAAGTATTGTAGCGGACCAACCTCCATGACCAGGGACTTGAAACATTTTAATCCAATTGATAATTAAAAAATAATAATTTTATTTAAATTCCACCAGCCACACTCATCCAAGCCACCACCAAGGTGTTTCCTACGCACTGTCGATTGACTGCCTAAGGGCCACAAGTTGGCCACCAAAAACTAAATTGGAGGACTAATTTTCAAATAGGAAAAACTTTCACCTAGGATGTCAAATTTTTGACTTTCAATAGTTAACAAAAATCTCTCTCTGAGCACATTTTTGTGGTATAGTTTTGGTTTCATGATTTGGCAATTTTCATCAAGTTTTTTAGGGCCAAGAAGCTAGATATTCTTGTGTACATGATTTTGAGCATAAATTTTACATAGGAATCAATTTTTTTTAATAGGTGTTGGAGAGCATGTGTAGTGTAATACATAGTAGATTATTTATATTTTTAATTTGTAGTGCATATATAGGATTGTACTTGTTTTATCACTTACATGTTCCTCAAAATTGGGGTGTGATTATGTGAGAATTCAGATGAGTCAAGAGGAAAAATATTGATGTACATATTTTATATGATAATTATGATGGTACAATTGATTATCAATTTGGTGCTTCCTAGTACAAGTTTTAAAGGTGGTTCTTAGACATAGACTGTGATGATGATACTTGTACATAAATTGTTTACAATTTTGAGGACATGGGTTGACACTTCTGGAGATTTGGTGTTTGATTCTTTTTGTCTATAGGAATCTTATCTTCTTTTATATCTTGGTTTGTAGGTTACTGATGTGATGATGAGTTTGCATGCTTTATTATTGGGACCTATGAGTTATGTAGGTTGTGGATTAGCTATCCATTTTCTTGTAGTGGGATGACTCAAATGTGTACTTTCTATATCCATGAGATTGGTTCATTGTTGATGCAGAATTTGTTAGTTGATTTTATCTATGGTCATTTATGCATTGGTATTCCTCTTTGATATGAGAGGATGGATGATTAAAGTACCAATATTTTAAGTGTTTGGTACTTGTAGCATGTGATTTTATCATGATTTCATGGTAGCTTGGTTACACATTTTAGTGGAAGATTATGATAGTGATGACTTGGCAGTGTAGGATTGGTTCCTAAAGTTTTGATGGAGGTTGTGTCTTCTTGGCTTAGAGATATTGGTTCTACTTCTTCTCTAAATCTATTGTGATTGTAATTGAGTGTGTGTGGACCATGGATGATCTTCATTTAGGAGATGATTGTCATGATGTCATGTGCAATTTGATACCATGGTTTATTGGGATTTGTTGGCAGTGACATGATTCATCATTTGTAATGGATGATCTTTGTTGGGACTTTTAAAATTTGTCAAATTTCTATCAAAATTGGGCATGGCTAGTTACTTTTAACAAGACCGGAGGTCTGATATTTTGGGTTTAGGGTTTTTGATCTCTCATGAAAAATTGATTGGTATCTTTTGAAACCCTCATGTTATATTTAAATGTTGACTTGCTATTGAGGGTTCTGGGTTAGTTAAGTTGTCTGACTGAGCATTTCCTTTGTGCTCTTACCCGCCCTTTTCACCTAACCTATCGGTCTCTTATTTGCCACCTAAGTTTTAATGTTTATGCCATCGAAGGTTTTTCTAGTCGGTCGCACCAGTATATACTATATGATCTATGCAGCTTGGCAAACTGTCCAATCACGGGTTTTGATCTAGACCATTTATCACAATCCTCAAAAGTTCTCCTACTGATGTCACTTAGATGGTGTGAGGTGTGCGAGATTCTACCATCTGTCATGTACAAAGCAGTGGGGCCTTTTCCCAAGGTGCCAACAGTGACAAGTGGCCATACTTTTACTAGAGGAATTTAATGATGGGGAATAATAATGAATGTCCCTCATAGGCCTTGCATGATCAGAGTAAATGTTCCTAAAGTACCACGAGGTTTGTGAGAAGGAAACACGCGGCCTGGCTCTTCAAGCAACAAGGCTAGGTGGGGCCTGCTACCCGATTGCAACCTCCTATTTTCGTGGGTTGTGATTGGTTGTGGTATCTCCTAGGTAGTGATGTGGATCTTCAATGATCGTTTACTCGATTCAAGTCATCTGAATTGCCAAGTCCATTCCACATCAATGGTTCAATTTCAAAAGGTTACTAATCATCCGTGTGAGGAGATTTTGCGCTCTGCAACTTGTTTTCATTAATGGTGTAGGTTTTTCAGTGGATTTTCTCCTAATTTCCTTGCGTGCGAGCGGTAACCTCCTGATAAATACAATGATGGATTGTACGCTTGGAATAAATTTTTTGTGGCAATATCAACCACTAATTGTTCACATGCTCATCTGATCATTTCAGCAATTAATTTTCCCTACACCGGATTACTCTATAAATACCTGTTGAATTGCTTGGTATTATCATTGCATTTTTGAGTTGACTTGTTTGTAGGTAGTGGATTATCTCATAGTTTCTAAGCTACATCTTCAAGGGACAAGTCTGAAGTGCACCGAAGTGCCAGAGTAGGTGCAAGGAATTCATAGTATAAAAAGGAACAACATTCTCTTGGGGCTCCTAAGGCAAGTGCCCAAGGTGTTGGTAAGCAGTCGGGTCACTGGAATTCTCTTATTGTACTCTCTTTGAGTTCTGGTGGTAATGGGTCTGAGACTAACTCAGATTATCGCTGCTACCTTATAGCCATCACTGAGCTCATGGGTGTTGATGAAGAGGTCCTTGTAGTTTCACCAATAATTGCAATGGCACCATGCTGATTTACTGGGGTTAGTGCTGATGTGGATGAAAAGAAGAAAGTGGTTCCACCTCATATTGAGGTGAGAACTAGAAGTGGTTGCCTATACCGAGGCCGTGTCTTGACCAAATGATTGTTGGTGCTGGTGTGTGTTGCTCATGGGTGGTATTTTTTTGGTGGTTTGTCTTGTGGATGTGTATGTGCGTGTCTGTGGCATGCTCTCTCCTTGTTTTTTCTACAACTAGTTACTAGGTGTAACCATTTTTTGATTCCTCAGATCATACACTGTGTTTTCTAATTATGAGGAATATTTTTTGGAAGGTGAATTCAAATTTTATTTTAATGAAATTCATTTTTAAATTAACAATGTAGCCCAATGCTTGTTGCTCTCCTATTCTATAAAGGAGATTTTATGGCTCATTGTTAGGGTCAGATTTTTTGTATCTGAGGGCTTCGTGTCTATACAGTCAGTTTGTTTATTGTAGTTTTTTTCTGAGGGTATTAGCTATTATGTTTTGTCTAGGGCAAGAATATTATAAAACAAGCAGGCTCTGCTTATGTAATTACAAATATTGAAGAAATAAGTAACAATCTATTGGAATAATTCCTCTCCTGGTTTCATGTCATGAGTTGTGAATGAGTTTATCAATGATTTATTCATTCAACTTCAATGGTATATTTGATTGTGTACCTCATTTTCCTTCTTTAACTTAATGAGTTAATTAAATTTCTTACAAATGAGTTACAGATTTATGATGTCATCTTCAAGATTCATTAAGGAGTTTTGTTTTGATAACTGAAAATCTCATAGTGTAGATCATTATGGTGATATGTTCATAATATCTGGGTTATGTTTTATGTGACTCCTGCCCAATGGATAAGGCACTGGATAATTTCTTTAGGATCCCTATTTGAGAGTACAGGGTTGTAGTTCTAAGCATAGTGGTTTAAAATATGAACAAATCTAATACATCGAACCTTGTCTCTTTGGAGATGTAAATCTTGTGATAAGTTTCAGTCCTGTTGCTTTAAGATATTTTTTGTTATTCTTCGGTTTGCCACAACCAGGATAATTACTATTTAATTGTATTAGTGGGGAATATATTTGTTTGATGAAGTATTCTTACCAGGGCATGAAATATTTGTATGAACACACTCAGTAAAACCCTCCTTGGTTTCACAGAGCCAAAAGTGTAGGATATTTAGTCTTTTTCTAAATCTCATCAGTTGGCCACTAGCCTTTGTGGTTCTTTAATATAGAGGGTGGCTACCTCTTAGGGAATTACAAAGCCATAGCTGGAGAAAAAATTAAAAAACCAACAGAATGGCAACTCTGCTGGGGAAAAACTGAGAAGTGTTGGTTGCAGATGGTGTTCTTAAGAGTCATTGCATAGGGTCAAAATATTTTCCATTCTGAATTTACATAGTGAAAGCTTTTCAACCCTAGATGAAAGAGATTGTTGAAATGAACTTGAAAATCCTATGAGTTGTGGTGTTCTGCTGGTAAAGGACTCAAAAGTTGGCATCCAGACAGTCCTATCATAAATTTCATTATAATAATTGACATATTACTTATAACCTTAAAGTTTAAACTCAATGGGCTAGGCTCTATGCCTGAATAAGTAGTTGAATGGTGGTTTTATTTGGGAGAACTTCTGAGAAATTTAAAAGAAAAAGAGAAAGGAAATACCGTAGGAGTTGGAGGTGGCTATCAAGAATCATTTGTTTAAGTGGAGCTAAATGTGAAGTTTGGATGGTGATGGATTATGGTTTTGAAAGAGTTTGGTAGTAGCATGGTATTATATTTTTAGTGGTATGACTGTATTGTGGACAAAGACACAAAATCTAACAAGATTTGAAAAGGAATTTCATATTTCTTTTGAAATTCAGTCCTCTGTTGAAGAGGTGGAAACTCTGTCTAAAAAACCAGTTGATGTATGGAGGAAAAGTCCCAGATCTATGATATTTACAGTCAGGGAGAGAAGATTAACAACTATTGCCAAAATTACCAAGTATTTTATTTAATCTAAATAGTTCACTATTTCTAATTTTAAGGGGTGTTTGTAATTAAGGATGAAAATGGTTCCAAACTAGATGTCTAGCATCAAGAAAGAAACAATGATTAGATTTTGCATACTTCTAATGATGCAATATTTAAAAAGGACTTACAACACATGTTTATGTTGCACCATATTTCTGAAAGGAAGGAATAATAACTTCAATCACTAATACAATCATGGTTGATATGGTAAACGATATATTTGATAAACATGTATTGTTTTGATAAATCTTAAATGGGTATAAGCGATTTCCCATATGTGAAGTTAGACATAAATATTTAGAGAGAAAAATTTTCATTAAGCCCTTTAGGGGGTTTTGTAACTCAAAGGTATATGCCTTTTATTTTCAGTGATGTTAGTGGTTACCCTAATCCAATTCCTAAGAAGATTAGGAAGTATTTTCCTAAATACATAGGGAAAAGTGCAGAATTTGCCTCTAAGCATTTACATGATTTTATAGATATAATGGGGGATTATGAAATCAATAATGAGGATGTTGTTATGAAGATTTTTGTGCAATCCTTAGGGGGTGATGCCAGGGATTGGTTTTCATATTTACCTGCCTATTCTATTAATTCATGGAATCAGTTGGTGATAGTTTTTATTGAACAATTTGGTGAAAGAGTCAATCCCAACATATTAAGAAAAAATTTTATGGGAATCCACATAAAAGAAGAGGAGCTAATCTCGTATTTTAATCTTAGGTTTTCAAGATCTTTAAGAGAAATCCCTAAAGAAATAAGACCAAGTGAGGATGAATGCTTGGTTGTATATCTTGGTGCTTTTGAAAAAAGGATGGGTTACCTATTAAGAGATAAAGAACCTAAAAACCTACACCAAGAATATCAAATAGCTATGGAGATTGAGAAAAACATGAAATACTCAATGATGAATGGGTATCTGGCTACAAGTATTGATTACCCTAGCCTAGCTCATACTAGTAAAATGTCAGAGTTCGCTGCTCAGAACACTGATTATGATAACAGTGCTTTGAAAATTGTAATATCTCCACTACTGCAGCATGATGATGAGATCCAAGTTGAAAGCCAGTCCAATTTGAATGGTGACGATCAAACTTCTTTTGTGTTAGAATTATATGAAATGAAGAGGCAAGAGGAAGAATCACCATATGAGTTTTTCTTGATACTTTTAGGTTCTTTAATACAAATCCCTAGAGGTCTCAAACCTAATGACTATGAATACATTGACTTGTTTTGTGAACTTTATGAACCAGGGCTAAGTGCTTTGCCAGAAGAATTGAAACCTACTAACTTGGCCCAAGTCATTAAATGGATTGAGATTGCAGAATCAACCAAGAATGTATCTACACAAAATAAAGATAATGCTTTCCCTTTTGAAGAAAGTTGGATAATTACAGAGGAATTTGAGGGGAAAAATGATGAAGGATTAAGTGAGACACCCATTGTGTTTCCTAATCCTAATTGTAATGCTCATATCACTGAGATTTTGTTACCAGCTAGTGATTGTGATTTTAGAAGTGATGATTGCATTACTAAGGATGGAGTTGAGCCTCTCCTTTTACCAAAATTGTATGAAAATGTGGAACCTCATGATTTTAATTTTTTCCATATGAAGGAACAAATTTCAAATGATAAATGTTTAGTGTATACTCTGGGTATACTAGCAATGGAGCAAGTTTACTATATAAATGTTGAGGAACTTGAGGACAATGAGATGTGTGATCAAAAGAATAGTACTAGAGATAACCAACATATTGATGAAAATATTGGTACTATTGATTTTCCTGACTATTTGTATGAAGCTAAGAGTGATTTGTTGTTACCAGGTGATATTGATATTGTTGGTGAAAAATTTTCAGCTTGTGCGATATTTTCACTTATAAATTAACACATACAATAGGTGGGTTTGAAGACAAGGAGGCCGGTGCATAATTCTCTTTCTATATTTCCCATGTTGAGATTGATGTGTTTGACTCTATTTTTGAAGTTTTTCATTTGGGAATGGATGAAGGATTGCAGGAAGGGTTGTATGCTGAGGGGCCTAAGATGAATGTGTTTACACATTTCCTAGAGAAAGATGTAGCTTATGTTGCCACCTCTGTGGTATCTGGATGTGTTCCAAAATATCTGAATATAGGTATTGGCAACCACGCTTGTGTGGAAAGTCCCAGGGTGAGGATTCCCTAAGTTGTCTATCCTCCTTGTTGCACTATGAGGGTTCATATAACATGCACATATTTTTATACAAATTTTTTTAGTTTTATGTACAAACTGATGATGATGCCAAGATGTGTGATGTTGCAGACCAGATAAGTTATGATTGTTTCCATTTCTTAGCTCAATTAAGTCAGCATTCTATGAGGTATGACTAGGTGCAGGGTAAGGAAAAATCTCATTATGGTCATATGTTACAATTAATGTTTGAACACAGGGTGTTGACCGATCACATACATGGGAGTATTAGTAAAAATTATGATACTTCTAGGCATACTGATTACTCTAGCAACTCAGGAACATCAAGACGTGGAATTTGCAGACTTTGTTTACTCTAAGTAAAAGAGAATTTTGTTTTTGACAGGGGTAAAATTTGATTTCCTATATTTGGTGGCCTAGGGCCATCAAGTTGGATATACACAGGTTCAAATTGATAAATCAAGGTAGAAAATTCATCAAGACACTTGTGTGATTCAGTCAGTTGGTCTACGAAACCAGGGATTCTGAATTCTTCTTATTCCCGTAGGGGGCATACATCCCCAGTCAGAGCCACTGTTGGGACTTTTAGTATTTGTCAAATTTTTGTCTAAATTGGGCATGACTAGTTACTTTTAACAAGATTGGAGGTCTGATATTTTTGGTTTCAGGTTTTTGATCTCTCATGAAAAATTGATTGGTATCTTTTGAAACCCTCACATTATATTTCAATGTTGACTTGCTATTGAGGGTTATCAGTCACTTAAGTTGTCTGACTGAGCATTTCCTTCATGTTCTTACTGGCCCTTTTCACCTGATCTATCGGTCTCTTATTTGTCACTTGAGTTTTAATGTTTATGCCGCTGAAGGTTTTTCTGGTCAGTCCCACTAGTATATTCTATATGATCTATGTAGCTTGGTGAACCGTCTAATCACGGGTTTTGATCTGGACCATTTCTTGCAAACCTCATAGGTTTTCCTGCTTATATCACTTAGATGGTGCGAGGTGTGCGAGATGCCACCATTTATCATGTACAAAGGAGTGAGGCCTTTTCCTGAGGCACCAGTAGTGACAAGTGGCAATCATTTCACCAACATAATTTAATGATGGGGACTAAAAAAGAATGTCCTTCGCAAGCCTCGCATGATCAAATTAAATATTCCTAAGTACCATGATTTTTGTGAGAAGGTGAGACGTGGCCAAGCTCTTGAAGCAACGGGGCTAGGTGGGGCCTACTGCCCGATTGCAACCTCCTATTTTCCTAGGCCATGATTGGTTGTGGTATTTCCCAAGTGGAGATGTGGATCTTCAATGATCGTTGACTCGATCTGAGTCATTTGACTTGCCAGGTCTATTCCACATCAACGGTTCAATTTCAAAAGGTTACTAATCATCCATGTGAGGATATTTTTCTCTACTACTTGTTTTCATTAATGGTGTGGGTTTTCAACGGATTTTCTCTTGATTTCCTTGCGTGCGAGCGGTAGCCTCCTGATAAAGACAATGATGGACTATATGCCTAGAATAAATTTGTGGTGGCAATATCAGTCACTAATCATTCGCATGCTCGTGCGGGCATTTGGGCAATTAATTTCCCCTGCACTGGATTACTCTATAAACACCTGTTGAATTGCTTGGTATTATCATTGCATTTTTTATTTGATTTGTTTGCAGGTAGTGGATTTTCTCGCAGTTTCTAAGCTACATCTTCAATGGACAAGGCCGAAGTGCACCAAAGTGCCAAATTAGGTGCAAGCAATTCATAGCATAAAAAGGAACAACATGCTCCTAGGGCTCCTGAGGCAAGTGCCCAAGGTGTTGGCAAGCGGTCGGGTCACTAGAATTCTCTTATTGTACTCTCTTTGAGTTTTGGTGGTAATGGGTCTGAGACTAACTCGGATTATCACTGCTATCTTGCAGCCATCACTAAGCTCGTGGGTGTTGATGAAGAGGTCCTTGCATTTTCACCAATAACTATAGTGGCATTGTGTCGAGTTGCTAGGGTTAGTTCTGACGTGGATGGAAAGAAGAAAGTCGTTTCGCGTCAAACTAAGGCGAGAAACAAAAGCGATCGCCTATACTAGGGCCATGTGTTGACCAAATGATTGTTGGTGCTGGTGTGTGTTTCTTGTGGGTGGTATTTTTCTAGTGGTTTGTCTTGTGGATGTGGACATGTGCATGCGTGGCATGCTCTCTTCTTGTTTTTTCTCTGACTGGTTACTGGGTGTAAACATTTTTTGATTCGTTGGATCATACATTGTGTTTTCTAATGATGAGGAATTTTTTTTGGAAGGTGAATTCAAATTTCATTTTAATGAAATTCATTTTCAAATTAACAATGCAGCCCGATGCTTGTTGCTCTCCTATTCTATAAAGGAGATTTTACGACTCATTGTTAGGGTCATATTTTTTGTATCCGAGGGCTTACTGTTTATACAGTCAGTTTGTTTAGTGTAGGTTTTTTCTGAAGGTATTAGCTAGTATGTTTTTTGTGGGGCAGGAATATTATAAAACAAGCAGGTTCTACTTATGTAATTACAGATATTGAAGAAATAAGTAACAATCTATTGGAACAATTTCTCTCCTGGTTTCATGTCATGAGTTGGGAATGGGTTTATCAATGATGTATTCATTCAACTTCAATGGTATATTTGGGTGTGTACCTCATTTTCCTACTTTAAATTAATGAGTTAATTAAATTTCTTACAAATGAGTTACAGATTTATGATATCATATTCAGGATTCCTTAAGGAGTGTTGTTTTGATAACTGAAAATCTCATAGTGTAAATCATTATGGTGATATGTTTATAATATCTGGATTATGTTTTATGTGACTCCTGCCCAATGGATAAGGCACTGGATAATTTCTTTAGGATCCCTGTTTGAGAGTACAGGGTTGTAGTTCTAAGCATAGTGGTTTAAAATCTGAACAAATCTAATACATCAAACCTTGTCTCTTTGGAGACTTAAATCTTATGATAGGTTTCAGTCCTTTTGCTTTAAGATAATTGTTGTTATTCTTTTATTTTCCACAACCAGGATAATTAGAATCTAATTGCATTAGTGGGGACTTTATCTATTTGATGAAGTGTTCTTACCAGGTCATGAAATATTTGTATGAACACACTCAAAAAAACCCTCCTTCATTTTATAGAGCCAAAAGTGTAGGAGATTTAGTTTTTGACTAAATCTTGTTAGTTGGCCACTAGTCTGTGTGGTTCTTTAATATAGAGGTTGCTACCTCTTAGGGAATTAAAAAGCCTTAGCGAGAGAGAAAATTAAAACACCAACAATCTTCTTTAGGGTATGTGCAAGATCATTATGGAAAAAATAGGCCCTTAAGTGGAAATGAAAATTTAGAAAATTAGAGTTAGGAAACTTTGTAACACCCCACCACGCAACCCTAGAGGAAGTTGCAAACAACTACTTAAACAGGCTAATTTTTTTTGTTTAAGTACAATTAACAAGAAATTTCATTAACTCATGCCAACAACCTCTAAGGTTACGAGACAAAGGTTATATAGAACCTCAACAAAAACATGAATTAAACCATGTCATTTAATTACTAAATAAATTAAACACATACATTCCAAATAAGATAAATTACAACAAGCATAAGAGATAAATTTTAATTAAATAATCCATTCATTAAATAATAAGGTTACAACACTCATTCCCTGAATGAGGAAAATCTGATAAATAAGATTACAATTACAACTTCCACCTTGATGTCAAACGAGGGGTAAAATAATACAAGATCAACTAAAATGAAATAAAGCAAGAACTGAAACTGAAACCAATGAGCTCTCCAAATGGAAGTCTCGTCCACACGAACATGAAGAAAGAGCCCAACGGATTTAGGTGCATGCTACCCAACCAAGTGGGACCCAAAGGCCCACCCGCCCTGTTAGGAGATAGTAACAAGGAATCCTAGCCAAGACCAACACCTCTAAACACAGACTAAAATATAACTGAACCAACTAACACAATCAAACATATGTACAACACAAGTACAACTCATATACCATGCAAGTACAACATAAATACAAATCTACATGGTCACATTGCTTCTAGATATAAAGCAGATCAATTATGTTAAAAGAACCATACACATAATAATTGAATACCAACTATGGTCACATCAGGTGTGTTAACGAAACCATACCCACAAACTCAAATACCAACAATTTTCTTAGATAAAGTGTCATCACATAGCTCATCATGGGTTTATAGATGGGAATCTTCATAGGCTCTGACCAACATAAACAGTTGTCCTGGTGGCCTCAACCGAATCTTGCCCCCCATACTCACTCATGCGGAATCAAATACCTTTCGTACAAACAAGATAGATGACCTTGTCATTCCAGGCCTTCCCACTCATCCCAAGTCTAAACCAGCCCTTGTGTCTATGAGTGAGGTAAAATTATCTTGATTAGTGAGAAGTTAGTTCTAATCTTCTAAGTATTGTTTTAGTTATCACTTGATTAAACCACCTCCGAAGGTTTCCCAGTTTACCTCTTTGGGCTCTGGCTCCTATGGAAACCACTCTTCTACTTGACAACACACATACCATCCAAACTCCAAGGGTAACAAAGTGTGAACAACAAGATACCATGACCACTCCTTTCTCAGGAGGCAACCTAAGTTCAATCCCTCTCCAAACACTAGAGGTAACAAGGTAACAAAGTCACTCCTGACAAGGAGGCACTAACCACATAATCCACTCCTTAACCAAGGAGGTACAAACACATCCCCGTTTGTGAAAACTGGGTACTAACATAGACATAACCTCATGCACTACCCAAGAGAATTCACAATAGGTTGACATCACAAATGACAACCCCCAACCTCTACGGTCCTCTGGAAGACTTACAATAAAAAGGTACTTAACCCATTTCCCAAGACATGAACACGAAATACATATTCACTGAAGGCAACAAAAAAGAAGTACCTTTGGATATTCGAAATTCATTTTCTCTTCAGAATTGATTTCACAATAAGGATAATATTTTCCTTAACAAAATAATTTGTTTAGTATCATTAATTGCCTTGTCAATTGGAAAGAAGGGAAAATACTAATTTTAACAATTAGATCAATTCCTTTGATTATTTATAATGTCCACAAAATACATGCAAGTAAATCCCTTCAATTTCCCATATAATTTCTTCAATCATGCCATTGTGAAATATTTAAAATTATTAAAAAAATCCATTTACCAAATAAACCTTTCATATATGTGTATATCAAAATACACATATTTAATTATTTAATCATTGACACAAGAATATTATAAAATATAATATTAAATATTAATATATCCTATTAATATTTTAATATTATATAATATAATAATTCTTATTAATATATTTATATTATGCTAATATTATAATATTATATATTATAATAATAAATATTAATATTTATTAAAATATTAAATAATATCAAATATATATATATATATATTTAAAAAAAAAAGACCAAACATAAGCTCCTCGGGCCGCATGCACACCCTAATCTGTATGGGCGGCTAGCCATTTCCCTAGCCGCGAATTTCTTACCAGCGATGAAGGATGGAGAGGGCAACGGGGGTTTTCACAGGGGGTGGCCGCAGGAGGCGATGCTGCTAGAGGGGGAAGGCACAGGAGGAGGGAGGTTGGCGCGGCACGGGTGGCAGAGCTGGTCACCACCAACGACGACATGACTGTGCACTACACAATCGACCACCGTTGACAGTGGTCGTGGCTACGTAGTCTGCATGGCCACGGGTTGCTAGGTGCGGCCCCCTCCCCGTTGCTTCCCATGGGAGCAGTGGTGGGGTGAGACCCCAGCCTCCAAAACTTGGTTTTTTTTTTTAAAGACCTGCCTGTCCTTTATTTTTATTTTTTTAAATGAAAACTAGAAACTTCAAAAAAAACAATACAGGCCTTAATAATTTTGAAATTTCTTGATTTTTTCGAGCATAACTTTAGGAAGGAGAAATTATAAAAAAATATATAAACACAATACATATATATATATATATATACAATTGTTTTCTTTCATCCAAAGGAAGTTTCCATCCAATTGGAAAAAACAAATTTGAAGATCCAACATAATTGATAAAAATAAAATAAGTTATAAACAAAATTTCATTAATGGATCATGAACCTATTTTCTTGTAGTTGAGTGAAGACCCTATTGATGCCTTGACTCCCTCTTTAGTTCCTTAGAATCTTCAGGCTTCAATCCAAAAACCCACTAAATTGCACAATTTCTTCCTCTTCTCTTTTTAATTTTTCTCAAAAAAACTCCATTTTTAAGACTTGTGAAGAAAATTGATAATAATGCAAAATTTTCAAAGAAAATCCTACAACCACCCTCATAAATTTCTGAAAACAGAATAGGAAATATCTCATTTTTGAATTTTTGAATTTTCAATTTTCTAAATTGACTTTTTAATTCATTTTCTTAATTTTCAATTCCAACTCAAATATGCATGCATTTCCAAAATAGATAATGTAAATCATTTCAACATAAATAACTTAATCAATTAATAAAATAAATCTGCTACAAGATTAAATTATTTATTAATGAAATTAAATTACTCACTAATTCAAATCACATTTCTAACCTTATTCTAACTTCCTAAATAAATTGAAACCAAGCAAATAGAATAAAATAGAACATCAGGACCACACTAGGACAGAAGACACACTATGACTAGGGTGATGATGTGGCACAGAAACCTAGTTACTATCTCCCAATTGAATACCATTGGGCATTGGACATGCTCAAACCTGTGAAACTAGGTGGAGTTGATGTCTTGTACCTGTCAACCTACGAACAAACAATATATCCACATACATAAACATGTAATAATTAAAACACATCGTGAAGAGGAAATCTCGAGATCGGAGGGCGCTCACAAGTGAGTGATGCGATATCATCTCCTTCACCAATACAATGTAACTAACTAAAAAATCTAACATATTAATAGAATCCAAAGCATAAACATCATTAATTCAAACATCCATAATGCTAATCCAAAACATGTCATAAGATAACATCATATTAAAATACCATCACATCCAAAATAGAACATTAACGTCGCTTTATAGATAGCAATCAAATAGCAGTCGGGTACCAAAGTCAAGGTACTAACAGAAAGTACAACATAAGAGAATAGAACACTGTTCAATCAAAAAGGAAAAATGGAGGGGTATTACAAACTTGATGTAAAAACTTGAATAATTTATCTATATTATTTAAAAAATGTGGAAGAATAGAATTTTTAGCAAATTGAATGTAGTTTCTAAACTACTAGGTTTTTAAAAAAAATAAAAAAATCTATTTGGTGAAAATTTAAAATTTCAATGCAGTAGTACTTAAATTTCAATGAAAAAATAAGAAGTATGTTTCTCTCTAACCACCCTAACCACAATAAAATGATAATATGTTTTTATAAGATTTTAGATATAAATATAGGACTTATGTCTCGATGTGATGCATATTTTTTTGTAATTACTCTTTTGAGGATTTATCAATAATACCAATGAGTGTTCACCTGGATATGGACATGATTTTACGATGGACCTATAGAGGAGATTGTTCTTGGAGTGAGTCATGATGACTTGGTTATCTTGGAGGAGCATTTGCATTCCCCACTCTTGGTCTACTCAATGATTTATTATCTAAAAGGTATTTCTAGTGTAAGAAAATGCATACCCTTGTATTTTAACACTTGTTTGGTCCCACCTTGCTTTATTTATCCTTCTCTATGTATTAATTGGTCCTATTTTACATCCACAAGCCTAATAAATTGCATATTTTTCTGGTTAATCCTAACAATCATCAAAGGGAAAATGAGCATTTAATGTTTCTATTTGTGTGTCCTCAATTTTTGAGTCAAGACTAAAATTCCACCTAAGGTGTCGTAGTCCCCCAAAGGTCTTGGGACCCTGATTTTGAACACACCTAAAATGGTCCCTTTTTGGATTTTGTGCCCCAAGAATTGAGCCTTAAGACTAAGATGCCACCTAGGGCATCTTAGTCCTCTTATTTTTGGGATTTAATTTCAAATTCTAGCCTCCTTTAATTAATATTTTCCTATGTCAGCTTGGTGTGATGTAATATTGGGATATTAAGCAAAGATAAGTGGGTATGTGTAGGATCATGATGACCCAAAAAGTGGTGATATGTAAGTGATATGATGACCCATGTGGCTAATGAATTTTTTCTACCCAAAATTGATGAAACAAAAAGGGTTTGTAAAGGAGATTCTCAACTTTCCACCAATATAAATTATTCTTTACTTTGAATTTAATAAATTATTGTTATTCATTTTCTATTTGAATTATGACTAAAGTCATGATTGATAAGATGATTGAAAAACATCTATAACTTTCAAATGTTCTCACATTTATTGAATCCAAAACATGTGGCACATTCTATGTTTCACATACTATAGGATTAAAAAAAAAATGAATTTCATGCAGTTTTGACCAAGTTAATGTGGTTAGACATACAAGTTTTAATATTTTTTAAAATTTGTAATAAAAAAATTATAATTAATTATTTACTTGGAAAAAAATTACAAAAAAATATGCATCACATCAAGACATGAGTCCTCTACTTATATCTAAAATATTATATACAAATATTATCATTTTGTTGTGGTTAGGGTGGTTAAACAAACACCTACTTATTTTTTCCTTGAAATTTAAGTACTACTGAATTGAAATTTCAAATTATCACCAAATAGATTTAAAAAAAAAAAACTAGTACTATAGAAACTACATTCAATTTTCTACAAATTCTATTCTTACATATTTTTAAAATAATATAGATAACTTATTCAAATTTTTACGTCAAGTTGGCTAACTCTGATTTTCTAAATTTTCATCGCCACTTAAGGGCCTATTTTTTCCATGATGATTCTAAACATACCCTAGTATAAATACAAGGTTCCTCCACTCATTTTCATATCTTATCTCATATATAGAAATCCTAACAAGTAATCTAAATATCCAAGCATCCAAGCATTTATTCAAGAGAAATTCTTCAAGCATTTGAATCCATCATCAATATTCAAGCATCATATCAAAGGATATTCTTGCATCATGTGTATTTTTGTGCTAACATGTGTGATGTATGGTTTTTATTCAAGCAAGCAATTCAAGAAAGATCTATCAAAGCATTATATTTATTCAATATCTACATTCCAATTAGTCATTTCACACAAGGTTGAAGACTTTAAAACAAGGGTTTGGTGAGTTGTAACATTTCATGTTGTTCACTCATCATTTCCCTCCTTTATTCTATTTCGTTTCAAGGTTTAATTACCAACATGGGGTTTGACCAAGGAAAACCCCTATTCACTAAAATCCAATAAGTTTTACCTCTCTTGTATGCTTTTGATTGAAAATTTAGGTTGAAGACTTGAAGATCATTTGGAATGCAAGATTGTAAAGTTTCAAAGTTGTATTACAAAGTTGTCATCTTCATGAGAACTCACCTATAGGTAAAATCCGGAATTTTCATAACCAGATATCTGAGAGGAAGAAAGTGTAGACCTTGGAGCTCATGATCAAATTAGGATTTTTTAGAAATTCAGAATTGGACTAATACACCACCTAGGTTATCTTGGTCCTTCCATGGGTTTTTTTCATAGATTCTTTGAGATTCTATTTCAAGATCTAAATATTTTGCATCTACCCCAAAAAATAGTAGCGAGACTAAGACAATGGTAAGGGTGTATGAGTCCTCCTATGCATATTTTGATAGAATTTTTACATTTTTAGAATCCTCACAAAATCTCCAGACTTCCTAGGTACACATATCCTAACTTTATATTGCATAATTTCATCATTTGAATCTTTCATTTAGCTTGCATAACTAGGTTTTTTAGGTTGAATGCTTATTTTTCTTTTCAAGCATTTGCTTGGTGGTGAACCCCTTACAAACCTAAAAGAACACACCCCTTCCATTTTCTAATTCCTCCTAATTGAGAATTGACTCACCTTGTGAGGTTGATGGTCAATCCAACTAGGGTTCTTAGGAAATTTTTGAATGATTGGTGGAAAGTGGAGTGCCTTTTCATCACCTCCATATTTAACATAAATCAACATTTCCGCATTCCTGTTTCAAATGTGTTATGTTTTTGAGATTTTTTTCTCATGGGAATGAGTCTTGAGTCATGGTGACTGATTTTGGGAGACCCATTTGAGGATTGTTTAGCATGAGTTTATATTTCTTTATCTTTCATAGAGATGGATCTTGAGCTATGGATAGTTGGTTCTGGAGGATTCATTTTGAGAGATGTTTAGCAAGGTTATCTCCTTATGCATATGATTGCATCTTATCATTTGTTAATAAAGAGTTTAGGAGATCTTATTTTTATTGATTTTTTAAATTTTTAATAGATAATTTGATTTTGATTTCCCTGGCTAGAGAGGCTTACATCCATGTTGGCACTGTACACATTTCATATGTTGCATTTTATCTTTGAGATTGATTAGATGGGTGTTGTTTAGGATTTTGATTTGGGGTTGTAAGGAGATCATACTTGAAAAAGTGTAGCACTTTTGAGGCATTGGTAAGAAGGACATGTTATACTTATAGGTTTTCTCTCTTCATCTATGGTTCCTACTTGGAGGTTCATGTTATTATAATTTTGGGAGGATTGTGGTGATATGTTGCAAGATATTATGTAGCTATTGGTGTTGTATGTATGGATTATTATGTATTTCCTTAGTGCAGGGCACACAATATACTGAGAGTGAGGGTGAAGATCAGTAGATTGGAACTATTCAAAATTCTTTAACTTCAACACATATAGAAAAACATGAAACTTAAATTTTCACTACTACTAATCAAGCATCAATCAAAAAAACATCCACATAGTAGAACACCAAATATATGTGGAAACCCAAGATGGGGAAAACCATGATGAGAATATCTACATGGATCTATTGCCCAAATCCAACCTTATAAAGCATGAATATATTAAGTGAATTTTATAATATGAAGTAGGCACCAACCTACTAGAGACACCAATACCCAAATGAATCTATACACACTAAACTACTAGAGATACCAATCCCCAAGTGAATTTGTAGGTGCCAACCTATTGGAAACACCAATACCATATTCAAAAATAAGTAGAACACCAATCCTACCCAATTACATAGATAAATCTTGTAGACCTTCAATTTTAGCCAAATACGTCTCATACACTTTTGAAATGGCTGCAAAAACTCTTCCACTCTTATTATGATCATTTGATAATGGTGCATAGTTGAACACTAGCTCATTCAATCATCTCTTTGTAAATTCACCGCCTTCTCTTTAATTATAATTCAAATTGTGCATCCACATAATTGAGGAATATATACATAAAATTGCATTAAAAATCTTCCATGTCATCCACAAATCCTTAATTAACTAGGACTACATAAGGTGGACCAAAATTCAAGTTACATAAAATGTGTAACATGGTTCTGAATGAAATTTGTTGTTGTGAAAAGAACATGATGTCTTGCACTACAACAAGAACCTTCATTGGGTCCTATCTAAACACCACATGCTAACTTTGAATGTCACACACTACTAGCCATTACCACACATGCCTTGAATATAGACTGGTTGATAAACATGCACAAAGAACCTTCTAGACTTCTTTTGTAACTAAGGGTAAATTTAGGTTAGCATATTTAGATAATAAATAAATCAAATGTGAATACAAAATTCTTGTGCTCCCTTTGGGTAGTTCTATTTTTCCTATGATTCGGCTACAACCTTAGCTAAAGAAAAGAAATGTTTGACTCCTTCCACGTGGTCTCATTGTAGATTCCGCAACTTGTCAACGAAGCACTCCTTGCAAGGTTTTCCTCCACTCTCTTTTCAAAAACTTGCGCCATGCTTCCACATGTCAGAAGTTCACAATTTCCTATGCCCCTTTGCATTGCTCCCCTTTCGAGCCCCGACTGACTGCCACATAGCATCTGTCTACACACCTTCAGTGCAACATGTTCAAATACCTCCACATGTCTTCACATCATAGGATTTTCATTGCTTAAGGGGATGAATGAGAATCGGCCCCCAACCGTTCGCCACACGATCTTCCAAAGACTTCCTCGTGAAGGAAAACTGAGTAGGCAAGAACCTATCACCAGCTGCGCTATTTTGTAACTGCCACCTTGATTGAATTGCACATGTTGACACTTTGGTCTTTTGGGACCACTTCCATCATTGGTAGGGGAATTCATTTGGCCCTCAAGTGACCTCATGCATGGATCAAATATTTTTGGTTGCAATGAAAAAGGGGGAAATCATTGCTAATACATCATTGCTCATGATCAGAGGATCTTTTCAATTATTATCTCACCGAGCTAGGCTTCATTATAAATAATGCTTCTTCAATCGAAGCAAGGGATCATAGTTAAGAGTCCAAATTTTAGAGAATAAATATTGGTAGAAGAACTAGGCCTTTACCACCTTTTATATTATTGTAAAGACTTGCAGACTGTGCCATTGTTCGACATTTCTATTTTCTTGAATATTGTGATAAATTTTTACTGTGCCATTGTGGTGCCGAATATTTCATTTACAAAACTTCTATAATTTGAATGAAAGTTTTCTGATTTAGATCATTTCCACGACTCCTCTTTCCAGTAAATGCGTATGAATATTATTTTATGTCGTTAAATTGAATCATTTATATTTTACCTTAGTTTCCTTTCATTTTGAACATAGTAGATTGTTGAATGGACCCTTAGACCACATCTATAAGATAGGTCTATCGTGCTTTACATCTAAGTCCGAGTGCATCGCCCTAGTTAGACACTTTTATTTTTATACCTACTTCCTTTTACCATTCAAAACCCCAGTTATAGAAGAGTCGGCTTCTTCAAAATCTGAAAGTTGCTTAGTTTAGTGCAATAGGTCCCCCCTTTAATTGAGTTTATGACAAAATTCTGTTAGCTTGCCAATTTTTGGCATCAACAGTTTTTCTTTTTTCTTGGCATGCCCGGTGGGACATTTTCTTAGATATACCAGATCAAAAGGGTGTACAAGTCATCGACTTGTTACTAGATCACAAACTGCAAAAATCCTGACTCACTAGTGCCTCCATCTATAATAGTCATACCCAAACTCATCTGAGTAGAGTTTTTAGACCCTAGCCATGCTTCCTATCACCAACCAAAATTATGTGTCTTGGGATGCCAAAAACCCTCTTATTGCCCTAGTTGCACTTGCACTATGGTCCCCTATCCCAGTCTCTTCTCTCAAAGCTATTCCAAAGCTCACCAGAGATAGCTCAAAAACACCATCCAAACATTTGCAAGATGTTGCGGATGTGCACATCTAGTAGACAGAGTCACAGATCAAAATATAGTACTGAGACTGCTTGCTGCTTCTTTATGAGGAAAAGCACTAGATTGGTATCGTAGTCTACCAAATAATACTATTGGAACCTTGGACAAGCTCGGGGATCCATTTTATGAAATATTTTCCAATGATGGAGATAGGTCTTTCCTATATCATAAGCTATCAACAATCAAGTGAGCCCCATCTGAAGCTATGATCGATTTCAATGCTCATTTTCATACAACCTGACAAAGAATCCATAATGTTATTTGACCACTGGCCAAGCTAGCATTCATGTTCTACCTAAAATCCATCAATGCTGACATCTCCATGATGATCGAGTCACTCGGCGGAGCTAGATTACCAGATGCATACAGTATAGTAGTAAAGGTAGAGAACAAGCTAATTGATGCTAGGAAGTTGCCACCTCAACCCATTATACCAATATTCCTTGAAATATTGATTTCTACTCAAGAGATGCCATCTACCAGCACACCCACACCTCCTCCATCTATGTATACATATCCAAGTGTACCAAAAAATGCTACTTCTACATCCAACACTTCAAAGGATGAAATGAGTGACATAAGGGAGATGTTACAAAACTTGAAAAGCGAAGTGACCACTATCAAGCATAACTAGGCTACTCCTCCAAGACCATCCTATCAAATCCATTAGGGTGGCAGACCCTCCTACCAATAGGGTCAATACCAAGGAGCCACATGTGCGAATTCGTCGACTCAGACAAATAACAAAATGGTGCGAGTATCGAGTCTGCTGGGAGCCACTCAAACAAATAAAAGTAGAGAGCTAACTGGAGGACAAAAAAATCTCCCCAAAGACTTCAATCCCTAGTGTTACCCATGTGATGATGCTCATAAGACTCAAAATTTTCCGTGTGGCAATTTATAGAAGAAAGTTATGGAGCAATGCATTCAAGGAGCAGAGACAAATTCAAGATACACACACGAATCTCACCAAATGGAGAATGTGATTTTCACTGCATAAATGTAGGGAATGCCCTCAAAGAAATAAAATGGCATGGCCCTTGACCACGCTCTCCTCTAAATCATGGAAGGAGACGAAGCAGTGTTCACTTATGAATCATCTACATCGGTGACCCCAAAAGTACAGTCTAACTACAACACTCGCTCAAAGAGGAGATTCACAGGTGAAACAATCACTCTGCAGCCTAGAAATGTCTTGGACCAGGCCCCTATCCCTTCTAATATCACTCCATAGCCACAACTATGCAGAGAAATTATCATCACCAAACCCAAGGAGCAAAAACCCTCAAATCCGCCACCCTTCAATGTGGTGGAAAAATCAAAGAAATCTTCCTCTAATGTATCCATTTGGGATATCATAGCCATTCTAGAACAAAATTAATTACTACAAAAGGCCCTACAGAAGGATGCAAATGAACTATCAAAAGAAAAAACTACCAAAATCTCAACGGACACAATGCCTCTAGCCAAAGTTCTTGCTAATACTATGGAAGAACCCCCAACCAGGGCTAAAGGAGAGAAGCCAAAACCCAAGCCTTTCTTTCTGACCCTCATTATAGGAAAGAAACTATTGCATAATTATATGATTGACTCTAGTGCTAGCACAATAGTTATGCCCAAGAAAATAGCTAAAGCATTAGGACTCATCTACGAGCCTTTAAAGAGAGGAGTTATGCAGCTAGATGGGAACAAGGTCAAAAATGGTGGGCCTTATTAAAAACCTCCCTTTAACCTTGTTTTCCTATCCTAGCATCATAGTGCTACAAGACACCATGATCATTGATGTTCCTCCCATGTTCGGCCTCTGTTTATCATGAGAGTTTACAATGAAGATAGGAGGATACCTTTATTTGGATTGGTCTAACCTAATTCTTAGGACCAAGCATGGTTCTAAGATGAAGATAGTATCAGAATCCCTACATTAAGAGCATGTAGCTAATGAAGCTATGATCAACTACGAAGGCAGTGATGCCTCTGTTACAAAATAAGAAGCCAGTGGCAGTAAATTTTTGGAGCATGAACAAACAATCGAAGATAGAGCCAATCGAGAAGAAGTCTTCTTAATCGAGAACACAAGCACCAATATTTTCAATAGTTATCATGCTACCAGATTGGGCACCTACATCATCTATGACGAGGATCAAGAATTCTCAAAAATATTGAAGGATTCTATTCCCAAGAAAGCTTCAGAGCTCCGAACATTGCACTTCAATGGTCCAAGATGCAAGGTCAGTGCAAGATCTAAGATACACCTAACGTCTTCATTGAATGAGCATATCTACAGGTCATTCTGCTTCCAATTTTCTTTCTCAAGCAATGAAGTTGAGTATGAGGGCCTCATGCAAGGAATAATCCTTGCTAAAATCAATGAACACATCACCTCATTCATCCAATAGTTGGGATAGTTCATTGGTCAATTTCAGTCGAAAGTTGAAGAAGCATACGAAGGACATATCATCTAGTTGAAATCAAACAAGCTTCTGAAAGGGTTAGTCACCCTAAAAAATTTGTTCAACTATGATGATAAAAGCAATAATAGAAGGAAACTTGTGGCAGACCAGGTTGACTATACCAACCTTAAGGTCAGGAATGAAAGAAAACTTAAAGTCGAGAAATATGTCCCACAAAAAGATAAAGATAGGATGATACACATTTGTGAAAAGTATGAAGGAGTAGTAGCCTAGTCTTACAATTACCTTAGGGGATATGATCCCAACGTCATCCAACACACCATTGAACTAACAAAAGGTTCCAAGGCTATTTGACAAAAGTAGAGGCCTGTAAATCCAAATATTGAAGCCTTAATGGCACAAGAGCTAGAAAATTTGATTCAGTCCAAGATTGTCTTCCCAATCAAGCATAGTATGTGGGTATCTAATCTCGTTCTAGTCTAAAAGAAAAATGGAGAAATTTTCCAATGTATTGACTATCATGACCTAAAACGAGTGTCACTAAAGGATCATTACCCAATGCCTTCCATGGAATCAATATTATAGACAGTAGCAGGTTCAAAGATGTTTTCTCTGTTGGATGGTTTTTCAGGCTACAACCAAGTTCAGGTTAAAGAATAAGATTAGCACAGGACCACATTAACTACCAAATGGGGAACCTTTGCATATTCCAAAATCCCTTTTGGCCTATCAAATATGGGGGCTACCTTCTAGTGAGCAATGGATATCACTTTCAACAAACTAATCAAAAAAATCATCCTCATCTACTTAGATGATCTAACCGTATTTTCAAAATCTAAAGATGACCATTTTGATCATCTAGAAAAGGTTTTCATAAAATTCCAGGAGTTCGAGGTGTCCCTGAACCTTAAGAAATGTGTTTTTGGAGTATGACAAGGAAAATTGTTGGGGCATGTAGTATCCTAAGATGGAATTGCTATTAATTCTGAAAGATTAAAAGCAATCAAAGAACTTCCTCTTCTGGTAAACAAGAAAGGTGTACAATATTTTTTGGGGAAGGTGAACTTTGTAAGTAAGTTTATACCTGATTTTGTAGGAACAATTAGACCGATCAATTTGATGCTAAAATAGGACCAATTATTCAAGTGGACAAAAGAAGTGAGGGAATCCTTCAAGAAGGTGAAAAATTCCATTTCTTTGGCTCCTATGTTGGAAAATCCTGACTTATCAAAGGATTTCATAATGTATGTTTTTAGTAGTAAGACGAGCATCGCCACTATTTTGATTTAGAAGGATGATGAAGGAAAGGGAGAACACCCTATATAATTCCATTCTTGAGCTTTGAAGGAATATGAAATGAACTATAACTTCATTGAAAGACAAGATTTCACAATTGTAAAGGGACTCAATAGTTTCTGACACCTTATATCTTGCACTAAAGTAATTATTTACGCCACACATTCTAGTGTATAGGAGTACATAATGGAAGGGGAGATCATTGACAAAAGGGCCAACTAGATCACTAAGATCCTAGAATATGAAGTCAAGCATAAGAAGAATATCAAATGAAGAGGGTTGTGTGAATATTTGGCACATGACAAAGAGATGGAACTTTGAAGTCAGGCTTATGTAGACTATCAAAGGAAGAGGGTTGTGCGAATATTTGGCACACGACGAAGAGATGGAAATTAAGGAAGAGCAAGCGGAAATAGTCCTAACCAACAAGTTTGAATGTGAAGGTTGTTAGCTAATAGATAGGATAAGATATATGCACATCGACAAGTATCCATCAAGACTTCTATCTCAAAGAAGGAGATTCTACCGATTGCAAAATAGTGAATACTCACTAATTGAAGGAATCCTTTTAAAAATAAATTTCAATGGTATCCTATTATGATGCGTCCCCATGGAGCAAGCAAAGAAAATTCTTAGCTCCCTCCACAGTAGCTCGAAAGGTGGGTACTTCTCTATAAAGAGCACCGCTATCAAAATTCTACGCACAAACCTGCAAAGAATGCCAATTCTATGTAGGGAGAAGAAATAATTTTGCCATGCCTCTCAATCTGATAATAGCTGATGAGTCATTCATGTAATGGGGACTAGATTCACTAGGATGATCAACCCTACCTCCAGTGTCAACCACAAGTGGATCCTAACAGCCACCGACAAATTCACAAGATGGACCAAAGCCCTACCCCTGAAGAATGTAACATAAGCAAAAATTGCAGATTTCCTTGAGGGGCTAGTAACAAGATTCGGTGTGCCAAATAATATTATCTTAGAAAAAACCAAATATTTCCTAGGCTCTAGGGTAAGTTAGCTCGCATTAGAGCATGACATATATTTGAAAACATCCTCAAGCTACTACCCATAAGGAAACAACCTGGCCGAGTCAACCAACAAAAATATGGTCCGACTCATCAAAAGGATTGGTTTGGATCATGAGAGAGAATGACATAAAAATATCTAAACGACATTATGGGTAGACTACATAATTCTCAAGCAAGCCCTAAAGACTTCACCCTATGAGCTAGTATATGGGAAGAAGGCATTATTACCAATATCTATAGAGATACCTACACTACAGTTGCTCAAGTCTCTATAAATTGAAGAAAATGGAGCTATGGAAGTTTGGTTGGCCAAATTATTGGAGGTACAAGAAAAATGGGAAAAGCCCTAATAGCCATGACTAACCGCCAGCAAGTGGTTAAGAGATGGTTTGACAAGAAAACTTTAGACCAGGGTCTGAAATGTGAAGATATGGTGCTAAAATTCAATGAAAGAGCTATGAAGCCTAGCCAATATGGGAAATTCGATAGACTATGGGAAGGCCCTTTTAAAATAATTCAATGCAAAGAAAATAATGCATTCAAAGTGGAAAATATGGAACAAGAAGCATTAGGAATTTTGGTTAATGGAATTCACTTAAAATTATTCAATTAAGCTTTAGGTAATTCATATAAGTGTAAATATGTGATCACTATAATTATTTTTCCCTTTATTGTTTGTCAGTTGGTTCTTTTTCAATATTTTCATAGTAAAAGGAAGCAGGAAAATTTTGAGACCCATTTTTACAAAAGGAAAGGACATTCTCACTCATATTGTAGAGAAAACAAGAAAGAAAATAATGGTTTTAAGATAGCAAGTGTATTCATTATATATATATATATATATATTGATAAAAACATTCAAAAAATATCTCTAGGGCCATGCACTCAAAATATGACATTATATGAGGCTTCCTTATATATATGTATATGCAAGCCCTCTTTCAGGTATATATATACAAAAGAGAAAAGATGTTTTAATCTTCAACTGGCCAAAGTATGGGCATTGTTAGCATCCATGTGAGAATTTCCTTCATCAATTGGAGCATTGTCAGGGGCAGCAAGAAGGTTATCACCAGTAGTAGCAAGGTCCAGAATGGTAGCACCGACACCTAAAAGAAGTGGTGGAGGGAGCACAAGTTTCTTGAAGTCGGTGTACCATCCCACGTCATAAAATAGCACCACATTATTGTAGTGCAGCAGGAAGTGATATGCCCAGGTGGCTCTCTCACGATGCTCAATTAATGAATGCAATCAAATTTCACTTAGAAATGGTACCCATGGTACCACCGTATCCTCTTCAATATGCCTTTGCAAGTTGCTTTCTACCGAAAGGCCCAAACCATACACTACATTAGTTACTACTTCACCAAGGCCTTCGAGGTACCACTTCGGGAAAATATGAAGCATCAAACAAAGTATCATGGCTTTCAGGGCCTAAAGGTCAAGCAACAAAGTAGGATCATATATTGGTATTCACTTGATATTTATCTTCATACTCAATGTAATCCCTACCCAAAACCCATTTCATGGCTATAATGGCCAGTGAGTGTTTGTTTTTTGTTATACATTTCAAATGCCTATTGGAGATCTCTCCCAGGAATTTTGTTTGAGACTTGTTGCACACTAGCCTAATCAGAGTATTCATTGTGTCAACCTCTACTCAAAACACCTAAGTCTAGCGCTATGGAAATTTAAAACCTACGAAATCTCTTAAGCAATTATGCTATCTAAATTTCCTAATGCTTTGTCAAATCGCCAAGTATAGTTTAACTTCTATTACAAGCCCCTTTTTATAGAAGCACCCAAGGTGGCCTACATCCCAACCATGATGGTAATCAAGATTGACTCAAGAATGCCGCCCAAAAGGCTAGCTCAAATTTCCAACCCAATTGTGTCTGCAGGTATGAATTGTTGCGTGAAAGATTAAGGAGCGGTAATCAATTAATGTGAATTGGTGGCAAGCTTAGGTGATGTCGGATATAAATGGGTGCTTAGGTGTCATCATGCAGGCCTTCTCAAGCTCCAAAATTGAGCATAAATCCTCCTAAAGTACTCATTACGACATCAACCTAATTGTGCTTCGAGAAATATTAATGGTGAAGATAAGAGAAAAGGTGAATAACGAAAGATGGTGGCTCAATTTCCCATGAAAATCACACTGAAGGGACGTTATCTCTAATGCAATTATGAATCTTTGTCTTTTCAAAAATAGCAAGTAGCTCATTTTGCATGAACAGAGGAGCTGGTGGTACGTGTCGAATTAAATGCAGAAATCCCAACCATTTTCTACCAAAAGGAAGGAAATTAAAGAGAAAATCTAAGTATTAGATGTAAAAATTAGACAGAGTGTAAAAATTCTTAAAGCAGAAAAAAAAACATAGAACAAAATTATTAAGAAGCCAAAGGTGTTGCAATTTTTGCAGCAAAGGGAGATGAACGCAGGAGTAATCAAAGAGAATTCACTACCTTGGTGTAAATTAAACCTGAAGTGAAAGGTTTCTTGGTGTTGAAATTAGAAACCTTGCATTGAGTTTAGGTTCCATTTATACCACTTTAGCGTGCTTTCTGGGTAAAATTGGCAAGTTATTGCAACTACTCAAGGTTCTCAGGCCGAAGTGCAAAAGGAAGAGGCCCAAATATTATTCTATATCATGTATGTGGAACTAGCTACTAAGGTCTTCAAGGATGTATCTTATGCCTCACTTGGGATTCCAGAGAAGCTAACCTAGGTAAATATGTGGGTTGAAGAGAAGAAAATCCCTCGAAAAGATAAGAAATGAATCAAAGAAGAATGGGAAAATATTTATGACCCAATTCTTGCAAAAATCCCAAATCATGGAGGGAAGCAGCCTATGAAAGGATGAGAAAGAATGGAAACCTAGGCTCCTTGGAATAAAAATGTTGGTTCAACGGGCTTCCACAATATATGGTCCTGCTTGTGCACTACTGCCCTGAATTGGTCAACAAGGCCATGAAGCACTTCAATCCAGACACCAAGACAATTGAGGTTTGGGAAGTGAGTGTGGTTATATGTAGGGAGGCTATATGGCATATGCTTTGTATCCCATAGTTTGACTCCAAAGTGCCTAAAATGGATAATTTCAATCCAGCAAAAGGGGAAAGCTATTGGAGGACCAGATACCTGGCATTGGATTTCTATAACACAAAAACTCAAAAAGTTGGAGAATCTCCTAATAAGCCAATGCAGATACTAGTGACACATAAGGGCTTCAAGGATGATATGAAGTATTATTTCACTATGATGGCATTTGTTTTCAATTTAGACACTGACAAGGAGGTCCAAGAGTTTCAACTTGGTTTAGGTTTCCAATTATGCAAGCTACATTCTTTGATCTAGAATGATTTTTTTGAATTAATCATGTAGGAGATGCTCATCTAGATAGAAGAATGCTAGCTTCAATGGAGGTTTAGGTTCCCATCCTTTCTCCCACATATGTTCTTGCATCAGAATACCAACTTCTTCTAGAAGCATTTGGGGCTCTCAATTTTTGACGAAAATCAGAAAAGGAAGCTAGTTTCCACATGGACTCCCCTTCTCTCTAAGAAATTTGATTATTACACATTTTTGTATTATTTCTTATATCTAATTATTTATGATTCAAGAGGATACATTGTCATCTTTCGGTTCAACTTTGACAAAATTGAGTTCATGCAGAGTTTCACTCCAAAGTGTGATTGGTTCCAATGTGTCTTACAGACCGGGTACTAGCACTTGAAGTTTTCTAGAAGGTATCAATTATGGATGTCACCTTTTGCAGTGGAGAATCAAAGAAAGGATTCCTCAAATTCCCCAAGTGCTACAAAAATATAGTCATGGCAAAGAGAAAGGCTCACAACATACTGGAGGAAATGTTAGCTCATCTGGGGTTGGTGTGGATTTGTGACAAATGGAATTATAACCCAAATGATGACTTTCCAAGCAAGTATGTCAAGGTGGCACACTCCCCTCGACCTTACTGGGAGAAGTGTCGAAACTTGATGTCGGATGTAAACGATTTTATTGTTGACCTAGAATACATCCCTATTGAAGGTGGTTAACCCCCTTGGCTTGGTTTCTACCTTCGCACCACATAGTATGATAAGAAAAATAAAATGATGAATAATATCTACAACAACCTGCTAAAAAAATATGGTTGGAAGGAGGAGAAGGTCCATGATTTCTGGATATATCGGTAGGAGACCCAATTCCTTGAGGCCCCATATGATACTAAGGAGATGGATGATAAGTTTAAAAAATTGTGGAATGACGAACACCCAGATTACAATGAGAGTGGTGAGAAGGACTCCAGTTTGGAGTCGATTGAATCATAATAAAAAGAGGGAGAAAAACCTGAAGTAGACACACAAGACATCTTGACTCAATAAAAAGGAAAGGATGTGAAGTAACCTAGTAGGTTCTCCTCGAATGTGCAGGTTAATATATTATGTGTAAGGTCTTCACTAACTCGCACCTAGATAGTAAGGAAAACCTAGGAAACCTCTCTACAACAACCCAAAACTATAGCAAAAGGTGACTCACCACTGGAGAAATGACCAAGAATTTAGGCATCTTTGGGAGAGCATTTGCAGGAGCCCAAGGCAAACAAAGAGTCAAGAATAGATGAGGGACAAAAATTGCACATACCATGGGTATCTTTCACTCCCTCTTCTCTGGTCTGAAAAAAATTAGTTACCCATGTTGCATCCACAACACCTTTTGTTTCATGCACCAACCAATGCATTTCGACCAATTTTCCAATAGCTGTCGCAGTATCAAAACCATCCTCTTGGGCGGCTCCAGTTTCCTTTACTCCTCTATATAACCTCACACCATTTTCTTCATCCCATTTCACATCCCAAAGCCTCTCATACTCTACCTCCGCTACCTTCAGTGATGCATCACAAACTATCGCAATGTCAGAGCCAATCCATTCTACCCAGCAAATAGAATTTGCAACGTCTCTGCTTCATGTAAGTCTTCCTCTTGGTCCATAACTATAGTATTGGAGTATCCCTCCTTTCTCGCCTTAGAAACTTAGCATATCGAAGAAAAAGTCTCCCGATGCTTCCAACCTTTCATTTCCATTCGCCCTTCCCCCTAGTGTACCTTTCGCAGGTGGGCTCATTAGGATGCCCTCTGATTTTGTATCAGAAGGAGATAGGATTAAGCAAGATCGAGCAATTAGAGCTCAGAGGAAGAAGGCTAAAGTTGCTAAGAAGCCGACATAAATGGGGGTACATACAAATTTCAATGAAGCTCAATAGTTGCTACAGTTTGCATCTATGTACCCTACTATTATCAAGCCACAGGGAGAAATGAAGCCAGATGAATACATGTATGTTGTTGGACTTTATTTAGGTGTAGCCTGACCTCAAGACAACATGGACCTCATAGAGGAAATGCAGCTAGTGGTGACCACCAACTTTCTTAAGTCCAATTGGTAGCTGAAAAAAGGGAAGAAGAGCTAAAGAAAATAAAGAGTAGAGTCAAAGTCTTGCTCACCAAGGAGAAAGCTAAAGAATTTGATATAGGTGCTTATCCCAATAAAAGGAGGAGGAGCTTGCTAAGCTCTACGAAGAACTAGCAAAGTTTTGATCGCTCGATTCTAAATTGGTCGTTGAGCTACAAAAAAAGAACAAAGAGTATCAAGAGCAGTTAGCAAAGCTAGAGTAGGAAATATGAGAAAATGATGAATATATTCATCACCAATGCACTCAACTAGAGTGGAAAATAAAATAGAGGGATGTGGATTTTGATATCCATCAAGCTTAATTTTTAAATGAAATTATTGAACTGAAGTCTTCATTAGAAAAAGCAAAGGAAAACAAAGAATGAGTTGAGGCTAGCTAGGTCATAGAATCACAAGTCCTACAAGGGAAACTCTCAACAACAAACAAAAATATTGTGGAGCTAGCATATGATATGGAGCAAAGGAATGAAGATATTGTTGTATTAAAAGATTCTGCCTAAACCCCTGTCAATCAAGTAGACCTCCTTCAGGTGGCTCAACAATTGTACATCTCATATTGGGAAAGAGTGAAAACTTTCTGCTTGACTCTATAGCCAACGCTCTGATTTATGGCAAAAGAAATAGACTTGGGTAGAGATGTTCATGCGACGATTGGGAAATTCCTACAGGTCATCGCTGAAAGTGTTCCGAATGCTATAACATTATTGGAGAGGTTGTATGAGGTCCTCAATGATGTCTTGGCAAGAGTAGGAATTGAGGATCAAAAGACCACAACTGAGACATCCAAAAGGTTCATCCAGTATCAGGAAGTAATCCTGCATATCAATGAGAGTGCCACCAAATTAGATCAGCTCATGGGTAGCATACGGGCTAGGTTCAATCACCTATCTCAAATGGGCTTACCATCTCCATTTCCTAAAAATGAGTTAGTGGCCATGATGGAGCATATGGAAAAAAATATTGAGGAGAAGCAACAGGACCCGTCTTCCTTTCAAGGTTTCAATCAACCCCTTGTTGCAGGAGATGTCGAGGGTGTCATTCATCCTATCGTGCAACTTCTTTTTCAACTCAAATCCTAGGTCGATATACTTTCGGCACTGTCTTACAAAGAATTTACCAATCTACATAGAGCGTAAGAGAATCTATGTGACATATCGACTCTATCAAAGGATGAATGGATGTCGATTCAGACCGCCCTCTCGAGGCTCTAATCATGCCACCTTTTTTGGCAGACCCCACCTTCAACACATGTTCGGAGACCTCCACATGTCTTCACATTGTAGGTTTTTTATCGCTTAAGGGGATGAATGAGCATTGGCCCCCGACCATTCGCCAAGCGATCTTCTAAATAATTCCTCATGAAGGAAAACTAAGCAGGAGACAACCTATCACCAATCGCCATTTCTGTAACTCTCGCCATGATTTAATTACATTTGTCAACAGTCTAGTCTTTTGGGACCACTTCCATCATTGGCAGGGGAATGCATCTAGCCCTGGGGTGTCCTTGTTCATGGCTCAAATCTTTTCAGTTGCAATAGGAAAGGGGGAAATCATTACTAATACATCATTGCTCATAATCAGAAGATATTTTTAGTTATTAGCTCACCGAGCTAGGCTTCATTATAAATATTTCTTCTTCCATCGAAGCAAGGGTTCAAAGTTAAGAATCCATATTTTAGAGAAGAACTATTTGTAGAAGAACCATGCCTTTACCACTTTTTATATTATTGTAAAGACTTGAAGACTATGCCATTGTTCGGCCTTTCTATTTTCTTGAAGATTTTGATAAATTTTTACTGTGTCATTGTGGTGTCGAAGGTTTCATTTATAAAAATTCCATAATTTGAATGCAAGTTTTCTGATTTAGATCATGTCCTCGACTCCTCTTTCCAGTAAATGTATATGAATATTATTTTATGTCTTTAAAGTTCATCATTTAGATTTTACCTTAGCTTCCTTTCATTCTGAACATAGCTGATTTTTGAATGGGCCCTTAGACCACATCTACAAGATAGTTCTACCATGCTTTACATCTAAGTCTTGGCACATCACCCTAGTTAGACACTTTTATTTTTATACTTGCTTCATTTTCCCATTCAAAACCCCAGTTATAGAAGAGTCAACTTCTTTAAAATCCAAAGGTCACTCAATTTAGCAGAATAGGTCCCCCCTTTAACTGAGTTTCCAACAAAAGTTTGTTACCTTGCCAATTTTTGGTATCAACAAAACCCAAAGCATGAAATGGAGCACAAAGAAGAGAACATAAAAATAGAAGGAAAGAGTTTACCCAAGATCTTCAACCTCCATGATTGACCTCCTTTACACCTTCTCTATTCGCTGCAATATTGAGTTTTCCCTCAGATTTCTTTATGAGAAAATATTGACTATGACAAGACCTAAGCAAATATTGAAGGATTTGAAAAAGAAATGCAAGAATGCAAGTGTAAGATGTAAATATCCATTATTCTAGATGTGGATGAAGTTGAGAGATTAAGAGATGAGATCCTAAAATGAGACCAAAATTTCCATTTTATAGAAATTCCAATTTTGAATGGAGGGACAAGATTAAAAGATGGAAGATGCCCTAAGATCAAAGCCCATAATAGTATGTGAAAATCCCTAATTAGGGTTAGGGCAACATTAGGTTAAATTTGAAATGAAGGGTTAATATTTGATTTTAGAAAAATCTAATCAATGGACAAGAAAACATTTGACAAGAAGATGTGACACAAAAAATGAGGAAAGTGGATAATTAAAATAGAAATTTAAAATTAATTCCCACAAGAGGTGATGTGGACATTTTGAATAAAAAGTCAATTTAATTCAAAAATGGTGGGGTCATGTGACAATAAATAATGATTTTAAATTATTTACTTGGAGAGAAATTAGAAAGTGGATAATTTTAAATAAATGATTTTATTTAAAATTAGAAAAGGACAAAGTGGATAATAATTAAACAAATCAAAGAGATTTATTTAATTATAGAAAGACATGGGAAATTAATGACGTATTTAAATAAAGAAAGTTTATTTATTTAAATAATCAAGAAGAAATAGAAAGTGGATGAGTTTAAATAAATGATTTTATTTAAAATTAGAAAAAGCCAAAGTGGGAAATAATTAAATAAATTAAGGAATTTATTTTATTATAAGAAGACATGATGAATTGATGACCTATTTAGATAAATAAATAAAGTTTATTTATTTAAATAATCAAGAGGAATAAAATACAAAGAATAATTAAATAATTTTAAGAATTTATTTAATTATAGAGTGACATAGAGAATTAGTGATGTATTTAAATAATGTAAGTAATTTATTTATTTAAATAGCCAAGAGGAATAAAAAACATGAATTAATTAAATAATTTATTTAATTAATAGTTGACATTCAATTATAGGACATAATTAAATATTTTAATTATGTTGAGACGAAGCATGATAAGATGTAGAAAAATGTGGTTTGAGGGTCTAGGCCATTTTTATGTGTCTACAACTTCAAAAAAATTGCATGTTGAACATATCCTCTAGAAACTCACAAATATGAAAGAACATGTGTAGACATACTCCCCTCTCAAGCTCCAGAGCCAAACTCACCCTCTAAAAGAAATTCTAACCATAATTCTATTGCTAGAGAAATCTCTCTACCCCGAGAAACTAAATTAAAATGTTTCAGTACAAACTTACGAACCACTTCTGTCATAGTGACTAGATGAATGCATGATACTATAGACAATCCTCAACTTTCTTTTATCAATATAGCTAGCAATATATACTTTTGCAAATTAAAATTATATGACAATATAATTATGAATACAAAAAGGTATGTTAATAAAACTCCTTAAAAGATACTGCCACCTCTAATCATATGTCCTTTGAAAACCATATCCACCTTTGACATCAATGAAGATATTTGTTCACCAATCTCTCCCTTTGTCATTGATGGAAATAGTTAAATTTTAGCCACAGATGAAGACATATCTAATAATGAGTTCTCATCCTCCTCCTTAGGAAATATAATATTTTGAGTTCTTCTTCTTCCCCTTTGACATCGGGTGATCCCACAATAATGGGTTACACTTTTTTGTCAAACTTGACATTGAAATAAACATTTTTCACCAAATCTTCACTTTCTTACACCTATAGAAACTAAACCATTAAGAATATGAAGATGAATCAAACTAGTGATTTGTGTGATTTTCTAAGTAGATTCTAATTATATCTAAAAAAAAAATTTAAAAATTGCAAATCCATTTATGTAATTTAAATTAATAACTTATTTTTTTTACTAAACAACATTTTAAAAAAGTGATGTTTACTTTGGACCACATAAAAAAAAATTATAGAAAGGATACAATTCTAATTTTTAAATTATAGATTTGTCACACCAATATCTAGTGCATGGATATTTTTTCATAATCATTTGTTACATATATTTTTTTAATTAATTTTCCAAGTTAGAGTAATTATAATTTGGATAGAGGTGTACTTTGACCCGCATAAAGTTTTTGTATGCATTTGAATTAAATTATTATTTTTTTGTTGGAATAAAGACATCAACACCTAGTGCACATGTATTTTTTAGAAATTGTTTTTTCTATTTTTTATTTTTTTTGTATGTGTGAAACAAAGAACTTGACGTTTATTGAAAAACCTACATTCACAAGAAATAAAAAATAAATATAATAATCAAATTAAATATATTTAAAATTATACTTTTTGGGAAGCTTATAATAAGGACTACATACTTACAAAATATAAATTTTAAATAAATTCATTTGATTTCCGAAAAGATAAATCAAAAGTGGTTTGTTATCAACATTTTGATAGGTGTAGAGGAGAATCCATTATAGGTATGGTTTAAAATGAACACGATTCTATCCAAGAGGGTTCTATCTAAGGGGTTTTAATAAAATCCTTTTTAATTAAAATCATTTAAATTGAACCTTTAAAGTCTTAAATCATTATATTTTCCAAAAATATGTGATTGCAGGTAAAAATTAGGCTGTTCTAGAAAGTGTAACCCATTATTGTGGCAACACCCCATCAATAGCAAAGAGAAACACTTAGTGCTTCTTTTTTGATCTATTATCACATGTTGGTATAGTCTTGATTGGTAGACTTGATATTACTTTATCATTTTTAGATTTTCTATTACCCATGTAGTGGGAGTTCTTGGATATGTATGTTCTTCATTTATAGGTTTGATATAGGGGGCTTGCGATTTCAGTTTATGGGTTGCATATGTTGACATGATTTTACTGATATTGTTGGTACCTAGGAGGTATGGATGGTTGGATGTATTAGCATGTTTTATGGATTCTATTTCTGATCAAATGTACATTTACCTTTGATAGTAACTTGGAGGCTTTATTATCATTTGGATTTGATGCTTGTGTTCATGGATTAGTGCATCTTCACCTTGGAATGTTCCTTTTCTTTCATAGGTAGCACATTGGAGGATGAGAGGATTTCTTTCTTGAGATGCTCACTTTGGATTTATTTCAGGTATCTTGATGGAGCATGAGAGAATGTTGGAGAATCATGTGATTTCAGGTATGGCTATGATGATGGATTTCATTGATTGGTATCATTATAAAAGGCGTACAACAAGTGGGAGAATGTTATGATATGGTGTTGTACACCATTACATAAATTTATTTAATATAATATTATATATTAAAAAACTATTTAATTATGGTGTACCTACGAGGTTTGTTTAGCCACATTAGATAATTATTTGGGGACCACTTGTACCCAATATTAAATGAGGGGTCAATGATTTTTTGTTCACATCATTTTGTGGAAAATTGTTTTATCTTACCACTTGGTTGTATCTGTGTGAGCTTGTATCTATAAAAGAAAACACATGTTTAGTAGTTAAGGTTAGCTAAGTGAGTGGGTTGTCATTATTGAGTCTTTTTGAGGAGTACATATGTGAAGCATGGAATCGGATGTGTGGATTTATTCTTGGACACATGGAGGATGTATTAGAGAGGCTTGATGTTTTGTAAGTATTCATGGTAACTCTATAAGTTCATGTATTTCTTTATTGTTGAATAATATATAGAGTATGGATGATTTTGGAGGCTAGGTATTTCCCTCTTGAGGGTTTTCCCAAGGTATATCTTGTGTTATATTATGGTTTGTATATTTTGATCTATGCATGATTTTCTCTCATGGCGCTATGTAGGAAATGGATTAAATAAACTAGGTATTGATGCATTATGTCCTAAAATATTATACCTCAATAGACTCATTACCATGTTTAACATAGCCTTTTGGGCCATATTTTATATGGACATAAGAATAATTTATATTAAGTTTTCTTATTCTTGTAGATGGGCTCATGCTCCCTTAAATCTAGGAAATTTTTCCTAGACAACTCTATTGGCATATGGCTTGTAAGTGTTGTCATTGATGGCAACCCAAGAAACATATCTGGTTTGTAGTATAGTTTTTGTTTCTACTGATAGAATAGGGTAAAGAATAGAGCATCCGATTACAGGCACTGAAGTTGTATTAGACACCCTATCATACAGATATTTTGAGCTGAGGATCTCTAAGGAAAGTCTTTTGATGTTTGCAATACCTTTGTGAATGATTTTCTTGGTGCACACTCTCTGGTACGTGGTCTAGAAGATCTGGTAAATCAATTTACTGATTATCTATGCTAAAATGCCGACCCAACAAATATGGTATTTGTGGATGTATAAGATATAATTAACTAAAAGTATTCATCCTCGATTACCTTTTATTTGGGTCCTCTCTTTGTCTTAACCGACTTTGGAGGATGCACATAATGATTTAGTGGTGGATCTGGCTAACAAGGTGCAAGCATCCTAATATTTTGTGAAGCCAACTATTGGATGGACAAATCGTTGATTGTGGATATATATATATGAGATTGGTTTTATCAATTAGCTGGTATGGATACAAGTGTGTGCCTATAGAAGTGTGAATCACTAGATACTACAATGTAGTAGTGTGAATTTGATCATAAGTGTTGTGAAGAGTGAAGCAGAGCAAGTGCATAACTAGAAAGAAGATTCATAATCAAATCTATGAGCTTCACCAGAACTGTAATTTGGCATAGATAGATGCTACTATCTTAGTTCACCTCCCAGATGGTTTTAATCTAAACTTTATATGGTAGTAAGCCTTTATTTTGAGTAGTGAGCTCTAGGCAGTGTGCCTGAATGCAAGCGCATTTCCTTTTGTAAACAATTATATTTTGAGTACTCAAATTGTTGATTAACCTCCACAATGGTTTTTCCACTAACAAGGTTTCCACACAAAACTCCATGTGTTATGGTGTTATGAATGTTTACTTTGAATGCATCCATCGTTTCCTTAATACAATGGTGAAATAGTTTGAAGTTTTAGATGTATGGAGATGTAAAATTGTTGAACACTGATTCACCCCCCCTCTTAGTGTTCTCTTGATTCCAACAATTGGTATCAAAGCTAGTTCCTCTAAAGAAGTTTTGCAGCTTGAGATGGATATTGGAATGTGATGGACTCTGGTAGTCTTTAGTAGCAACTTATGGTATCACTTGATGACCTTGATCAGTCTAAAGTAGAAGTTGAAGATTTGAAAGCAAACTTGAAGGATGGTGAAAAATTCATCTAGTCATTGAAGGATTAGATAGTGAAGTCCAGGGTGAAGAGGAAATACCTATGTGATTAGATAAAGAAAAAAGAAAGTGAAAATATGGATGATGCTCACCTAAATCAAACCTTGAAGGAGATAACTGAAGAATTTGAAAAACTTGCTAGAGACAATACATAACTAAAGCATGAAACAAAATCTATAAAAATTGAAGATGACAAAAGAGATTGTAGAAAGGAAGAAAAATAAAGAAATTATTGCACAATACATAAAAGAGAAATCTGATGAAGGTAGTAAAATAAAAGAGGAACTCACTCAGTTGGAAAATGAACTACAAAGGACCAGAAATAGTGAAGAAGAACTTGGTAAGAAGATTGTTACACTTAGGAATGATCTTGCCATTGCAAATGAATATAAGGAGAAGTTTAAGATTAGTTATGTGAAACTTGATGACCTAACACAAGGAAAAAAGAGTGTAAATGATAAGAGAGGCCTTGGATATGAAAAAGGAGAAAGTTCGAGATCAAAACAGAAAAATATCAGACATAATAGAAATGGAAGATATCCGATAAGGCAACCTAATGCACAAAAAATTAATGGGTATTGTTTTTCTTGTAATAGTGTTTGGTCATATGGTTGCTCAGTGTAGGTCAAAAGTTTCATCATTTTTTGGTTAGTGTTTCAATAGAAAAAATCTTGGTCATAAATATATTGAATGCATAAATATGTCAAGTCACTTTATTGATAGAAGAAATGTTGAATGTTATACATGTGGGAAATCTGGGCATATTGCTAATCAATGCAGATCTAGAAGAAGTCATTGGAATTATTGGTTAGGTCCACAAGGAAACATTGTGTGTTACAACTACAACAAGTATGGTCATATTGCAAGATTCTACAAAAACAAAAGTATAAACATAAGAGGTCTAGTATATAAAGGCAGAAATATAGAGAAAATTGATAAAGGGAAAGAGAAGGTAACTGTGGATTAAATCAGAGATCAAATGAAGAGGACATGGGTAGGTAAAAATGATTTTGATGTTGTAAATGGTTTCACACTGGAACCTTCTTCTAGTAACCCTTTCGATAATTGATTCTAGGCCACCGGCCTAGGGGGAGTCTTTCAAGAAAATATTTTCCTCCCCTATCTATGGATGGTACTAAAATGCATAAATTATTCAAGAAGGTGTATTGATGGTGTACATAATTTTTGGATAACTTTAGCTAAAAGAACTTAGAAAATTCATAGGTCTATAGAAGATTTTTCTATCGTCGTTTGAGAAAATAGAGTCTTTGGAAAACTTAAGGAAAATACATTTATTGCACATGTGTGAGCTATAAAATTCAAGTCAAAGCCATTATTTGTCACAACTTTGCATCGAAGAAGAAAATAAGGAGTGCACTCGATAGGCAGATTACAAAAAAAATAAATCATTTCATCAGCATATCTCGAAGATCTATCAGGTATTTCAAATCACTCTCAAAATCTCTATACATTTTGGTGTGCGACTAAAATCCTAAAAATTGGAAAGAAAATGGAAAAAATCAAAGGGTCGATTACTCTAGATGAATATAAAACTTCAAAAATCAAGTCTATGAGGATTTTGTTACTATGGAGTGAATTAAAACAATTAAGCGAAGCAAAACATGGGAATTTAGATTTATGGAGTGAGTTTTCATACTTCAAAAATTTGGAATTTATGAAATTTATATTGAACAATTTACATTATGATGTTTTAACTTTGGATAAACCTTTGATCATTTCAAAAGAGGCATTTGAGAATTTGAATGGATTTTATAAAGTTGGAGATGTTCCAAAGAATGTCTATCTGGAACAAGGAAGTCATAACCATAACTAGTGTAATCGAAGATCATAGAGCTCTAATGATCACAAAAGTCCAGAATCCCATCACTAAGTACATTGCACATGGAATAACATACAATATTTTCTACAAAAATAAAGAAGGAGCCACATTGGCTAGTGCAATATATATTGCTCACAAAATAATAATTGAAGGTGAAGACTTTGACCTATGCAGATTGTCAAAAGATCAGCTCATCAAAAATGTGCACCTGACTAAGGAATCAGGTTACCCATTCAAGTTTGGTACACTGATTACATTCTTAGTAATGTATTTCATGAATTGCTTGCCGAAAATTGAGAATGTGGTATGGAAATCAAACAAGCCAGTATGTAAACAAATATACTCTTACTCTAAGAGTTTGGCTAATTGGGATTTGGAATTTGAAAATTTCATTAAGAATGTGCTTGAAAAATGTGGTGTGGTCAATATTTCCCCTCTAGTATCATCAATTGAAGTTGGTTCCTCCTCCGCTAGTACTGTCAAAGGACAGAAAAGAGGAAAAAAAATTATTGAATACAACCCTCTAGAAAGAAAAGTTCCTAGAACTGAGGCAAAATGAAAAGAAAAAGAAATCAATGACATTCCAGATGAAGAATCTAATGAAGATACTGAGAACCCATTGCAAAATGAATTTGAGGAAAAAAAGGGTAGTTAACAAAAATAAGAAGATCTAACAAAAGAAAGGTTACAAAAGATATTCAAGGAGAAGGTGGAATGCAGAAGATAGCCAAGTTATCATCTACTAGACCATCTTATGATCAAGACATGATACTGAGTGTGTTGAATGCTCACATTGAGCAATGCAAGATAAAATTGGAAAGACTACAAAACATTATGCCCAATCAAATGATTGAGTGTAGCAAAGAAACTTTGAATTCTGAAGAAAACGAACCTGGTGAGGTTATCTCTCATCTGAAGGAGTAATTCAGATTATATCTGTCCAAACTGAAGAAGAAGATGAGTGAGTTAAGGAAATGTATAAACTCGGCCACATACATCTACAACTATTGTATCTGTTAGGCCCATGCAGTCAGCAACCATACTAAAAAGTTGAATCAAATTGAAACTGAATTAAATAGCATTGGACAAAGTTTTGACATGTCTTAGGATCTGGATGGTGCTATTAGGAAAACAATTAGGGAGCTTCAGACAGAGCACACAAAAATACAACTTTCCAAGAATTATCTTATGGATACCATTTGGAAGGTAAAATATCTAATTGAATGCAAGTTGGAGCAGATGGTAGACATATTGAGGAATGCTGATAAATTTGAAGAAATAATTACAATCCCTAAATCTCTAACTAAAATTGTGAACATGAATTCAAAGAATAATAGCTTGATCATTGTTATTGGAATTGTAGTAGATGGTTGGAAGAAATTTCTTCCAGATGTGAAGAAAAAATATAAGATAATCTTCTAAGGATAACAGTTATTTATTTTCAAGTTTTTGAAGTTTTGACCAAAGGAGGATAATTGTTGACATATATGTGTTACATTTTCTGAAGACTTGAGAATTTTCAACACGTATTTTGTCACTATTTTTTTATTGTTTTTATTTTGTCTTTTTGGCATATGGTATATATGCTTTTTCATTGATGTCAAAGGGGGAGAGAATGTAGTGAGAAATTCCTTATAAATCTCAAGGGGAGAAAGTGCATCAAACGTTTTGGCAGAGTGCCTAAAATAATTCTGACACTTAGTCATTTTTAACTAATTGTTGCCATCAATGCCAAAGGGGGGGATTGTTGGCATATGGCTTGTAATTGTTTTCATTGATGGAAACCCAAGCAAACTATCCAGTTTGTAGTATAGTTTTTGTTTCTACCAGTAGAATAGGGTAAGGAAAAGAGCACCCGGTTACAAGAACTGAAGTTGAATTAGACACCCTACCAGATAGATATTTTGAGCTAAGGATCTATAAGGAAAGTCTTTTGATGTTTGCAATAACTTTTTGAATGATTTTCTTTGTGTGCACTCTCTGGTACATGATCTAGAAGATCCGGTAAATTAGTTTTTTGATTATCTATGCTAAAAGGCTGACCCAACAAATATGGTATTTGTGGATGTATAAGATATAATTAATTAAAAGTCTTCATGCTTGATTAATTTTTATTTGGGTCCTCTCTTTGTCTTAATCGGCTTTGGAGGATGCACATAATGATTTAGTGGTGGATCTGGCCAACAAGGTGAAAGCAACCTAATATTTTGTGAAGCCGACTATTGGATGGACAAATACTTGATTGTAGATATATATAAGAGATTGGTTTTATCACTTAGGTGGTATGGTGACAAGTGTGTTCCTATAGAATTATGAATTGCTAGATACAATAGTGTAGTAGTTTGAATTTGATCATAAGTGTTGCGAAGAGTAGAAAGGAGCAGAGAAACTGTAGAATCAGAAAGTAGATCCATAATCAAATCTATGAGCTGCACTGAAACTATAATTTGGCATAGATAGATTCTACAATCTCAGTTCACCTCCCAGATGGTTTTAATCTGAATTTTGTATGGCAGTAAGCCTTTCTTTTGAGCAGTGAGCTCTAGGTAGTGTGCCTGAATGCAAGTGCATCCCCTTTTGTAAACAATTATATTTTGAGTACTCAAATAATGGATTAGCCTGCACCATGTTTTTTCCCCTAATAGGGCTTCCACGAAAAATCCATGTGTTATGGTGTTATGAATGTTTACTTTGAATTCATACATCATTTCCTTAATACAATGGTGAAATAGTTTGAAGTTTTAGATGTATGGAGATGTAAAATTTTTGAACATTGATTCAAGCCCCCCTCTCAATGTTCCCTTGAGTCCAACAAACTCATCAAAAATATTTATTTCCAAAATATTTAGACACCTTGTCTTAAAAAAAATTACTCTCCATCATCCTTACAAAATACTAATCCTTAAGACATCCATCTATCATATTCATACTATCTCAATCATTAGGGTTAAATTTCCTTTACTAATCCATCTCATACTTTTTCAACCTTTTGAACATTGGTCATAACCATTCCTTCAATAATTAGTCCAATCCTTAGGGATCTTTATTCATAAAATCCTACAACCATCGACACAAAATAATAAAATATCATTCATTCTTCCAAATTCACCTCAATCTATCAAAGTTGGTCTATCCCTACATCCATTCAAATAAAACACACAACCTTGAAAAAATAACCCATCAAATCAAAATATTTTATAATCCATACCCATCACCTACAGCTGGCATAATAATTAAGACCTTATTCCTACTCACCTCCTCAATGTTATCGTATACCATGTATCACTGATTCAAGTCAATCCTTTATTCATCCCATAACATTGAGATCCTTGGCCTTAGTCTAATAAAGCCTCCAAAACATCATAATTCTTTCTCATTTTAGACCACCATATCTTTGATATTTAATGGATTTCCCTTTGATCTAACTCTCATCTTCACCCATCGATCAAAATCTAGATTCATGAAAGCCTGAGATTATCCCTAAATCACTTCACAAATTGAATAAACACTTAACCACATTCACAAGAAATCCTTGGATATTTCACAAGCCTATCTTTAAGATCCTCCTTTCAATTAAAAACTATACAAATTTTGTATTTAGGACCCTTAATTATCATAGGTCTTAACATCCAATCTTTGGGACCCCTATATTTTATGGGGCCCAAAATCTAACCTTTGGGACTATATAATTATCCATAGATTCTAAAATATCTTAATATAACATCCATACATATTTTAGGATTGAATATGCCGTATATCCATAGTCCAAGGTCAACAAAAATCAACCCTTTAATCTGACCATCCTTTCTGAACCATTCTATTCATCTAATCCATCTATCTTATATCATTCACATAGATTAGCTAAGTCTATAATATATTTTGGATTATCCATCCCCTCTCAAAAAATATTCTTCCAACCCAAACATAATTGTTTATCTTAAGTATAAAGGGTTTAATCATTTTCACACACTTGAATATAAATCTCACTCATCAATACTAAATGGCTCTCATCACTAAGCAAACTAATAAATACAAAATTATTCAAGAAAACCCATTTTATGGCTACTCTCTCCTAGGTTAGTTTCCTTTCATAGAATAGTCATTCCAACCCAACCATAGGGATAGTGATACTAATTAGTACAATCCTAACTAATTATAATATACAATTGAACCTATAAATCTCCTTTGTTTTGAAAACAAATTTGACCTCATATAGAGGTTCATGAAATCATGGGATAAATTATTACCTAATCATGACCTCTATAAAATCAATAACATAGTGTATCCCAATCCCATAGATCATACCCATATTGACCTTCACTTAGGCCATAATACTAAATATCAACAAATACATCCCTTCACCATCAAGGGGAAGGATTGACATAAGAAAAATACCCAGCAACTAACATGAACCTGCATCCAAAAAATTGCATAAACCACCATCCCACTACTCAAAATACATCCCTTGCCAACACATGGTCCAAGATCAAATAACAAGCTTCAAAAGACAAATATATATTTGTCTCAATCATCCCACATATCTATTTCCCACATCACCATCCCTAATTTCCCTCCCAAAATCATTACCTCAAGTCATACATACCATGAACATCAACCTCTCACATCATAAAAAATCTAGCATATCCAATAGCATTCATAATGTGTATTAAAATGAGAGAAAAAAGAGGGTCATAAGTGGCCACTATTTTTTTAAATTAATTTAAATTAATATAAGTTGATCAATTGAAAATATTCATGCTCAAAATTTGATGATGCGATAACAAAAAGTTTCATAGTTTTTTTAATCTACTTTCTAAAGTACTATGATTTTTTAAATGGTTGAAATTAAGAGGTTCAAATATGGGAAGCACAAAAAGTTCTCATATTTTTATTAGAATAATATAACATAGCATGTAGTGTGCTCCCACTAAAATGTTATTTTTTTAAGCGTTTCAAAAATAAATTTTGTGAAAATATAGCTAAAATCATGTAGTTTATCCATAATTTTTTTAATAATTTTTTATTGAATATGTCATTTTGTAGTAATTTTAAAATTTTAGAAATCCTAAAACATAGAAAATTGGTTGTGCTCCCCATTTTAAAAAAAAACTGATTTAAATTCATTTTTTTAATGTGTATATAATATATTATAAAATGAAAAAACATAAATTATTTCAATATTCAATAAACAAATGAAAAACGAAACCAAAAATACTATATACATAGGTTATTTGTGAAAAGGAGAAAACTAGCTAATGGAATTAAAAATAAAAACCTTAGCATATTCAAGATTTAGAAAAAATTGCATGATTAAAAAGGGAAGAGAGATATTGACATTATTATGGTACTTTTCATATCAACATTGAAATTCATGAAAACCATATAGAGAGCATACTTGAAATTTAGTCATTTTTTTTTTTGTTAAAAAAAAATGTCTTTGGGAATTGACATGTAAGTCCAACCCTTTGGGTTGGAATTCCAATGGAAAACCCAAACCTAAGGGTTTGAAATACTTAAGGTAGTCTATAATGTGAGAACATTATGGTGCTCTCATATTTATGAAGAAAAATTTCAAAATTTGTGAAAATGAATGTGGATCCCATGATTCTGGACATACATGCTCTATTTTACCCTATATATTGGGTGACCTCTAACATAAAAATATAATTTAAATTATTTTGACAAAATTTTCAAAATTATTTGAACATATCACCTTTTCTTATTTTATTGATGTAGAAGATTCCTATTGCATGTGTGGAGATTGAATTTGATAGTATCAATTATTACTTTCAAGTTTGGAAATAGATTAATTATTATTTTCATGTTTTATGTTTGAATTTGATAACTCGACCATTTCTTTGATGTTTTGACCAATTCTATTAGAATGAAATAGAATTGAACATCATACAAGGAAGTTGACAAAAAAAAACCTCTAATATTGGAGGAGTGTTAAGGAAAAAATAAATGACAACATCATGCAATTAAGAAATATTTTGTTTCACAAAATCCAAAAAATGGTAGGAGCTAGAGTAGAGTGAAAATTTATGCACAAGGAGGATGTTCATGAGGAGACTAGTGGAGATTGGAGGGCTTGGGTGAAAAATCTCGAGCACATGGTACCTTTGGATCATATCAGGGCATGGGCTAGAAAGAATCTTGGTAGTGTCAACCTGAGGGCAGCAGATTTAAAATGAAAGTTAGCAACCAATGCAATAAATCATGGAGTAGGAGGCCAAGGTATGAGTCTTTTAAACCCAACCAAAATAGGCAAAATAATCATAAGTACTGGAATCATGCAAAACCAAAGTGGGATGGAAGAACCGACAATGGACAAGGGTTGAATAACCCGAGAAAGGATGTGAACATTCCCATGAGGGACTCACCAATCCACCATAGAAGCCCATTCAGAGCTTTCATAGGTTTACAAAACCAATCCAATGGTTACTATCTCAACAATGACATGGCTTGGAGGAAAGATAAAGCTTCAATCATAAATAAGAAAACAATGATGATTGGGTCAAACAAATTGAAGCCTATAATTCTTCTTCTAGAATGATGACTTAATTATTAAATGGTATGGAAGGGATCTTAACTGGGATAGCTTAATTTTTTGGTGGCATGGGTGTTGGACATAATAAATTATATTCAAAGATTTAGCTAATGGATATTTCATAGTGATCTACCCAACATAGGTAGTTAGGGATGAAATTTAGAATGAGATCTGGCTAATGGATGGTCTCAGATTTTATATCCATAGATGACGAGTATGGTTTGATACTTTCTTCCACAATATGGAAAGGATGAGAGATTGGTATCGACTGACCAACCTTCCATTGGAATTTTGGGAACCAGATATTTTGGAGGAAATTGTAAACCAATTAGGAAAATACAAATGTGAAGAGGAGAGACTAGGCCAAGATGGCATAAGAACTTATGTCAATATATTCGTAGAGAATAAACCTCATCACCTATATTAGAGAGAACTAGGAATAATAATAGATTGGGGAATTTGGCGACAAAAACTAATGCTAGATCTGAATCTAAAGAACACTCTTGTAAACATGTAAGGGTGGTGTCCTTTGGGAAAAAAGGATGTCCTAATTGTCAATGAAGGCTTTGATCATCATCTAGGATAAATTGAGGTGGTTGTATCTCAAGAGGGGGGGAAAATCTAGAAAAATATGAGCCACAATAGGTTCCTTTGGATTCCAAAGGTAAAATGGTGAATCTAGAGGTGTAGGGGGTGGATGCACTAAATCAAAAAAGTGAACTAGATGCAAAATTATCTTAGGTCATAAACCTGATTGGTAATAATATGAAGATGGGTGACCTAAATTATATAATTGAGGTAGGTCATGAATTGGTGGAGTTGGTAAAATAATCCAATGATGGGACCCTACTAGTAAACACCAAGACATCCATTTTAGAACAATATTGGGAGTTATGTCTAAAAATAGTGGAGGAAGTGCTAGAAGTGGGGAGGCAACCCCCTTGGAAAACAAAAAATAACTTGTTATTTCCTCTTTTATAATTGGAGTAGAGAAAATTGGGATTCATTAGAAATTCACAAAAAAGACATCTCTAGATGGTGGAGAAAGCAACAGGAGGGGAAGAATCCCTAATCAGGAAAGACTCAAAATTGATGGGGAAGATAGTAGGTAGATGAAGATCAGATAAATGTTTAAAGTAGGGAAGGGTGAATCCAATCCTGAAACAAGATGAAAATCCTAACATGGATTCAAGAAACTAAACTTAGACAACTAGAGGTTGAGAGTTTCATTAAAATTTTAAAGTGTTGGAGGATGGTTGTTGTTTGTTCTAATCTTCTGGCTAGAGGACTCATAACATTATGGTGACCATGTGGTGTTCTATTAAAAAGGTTGCAGCAAACTGAAACAACAAAAAATAGGTTAAATGGTTTATGAAAGGGGTTGAGAAAAATGATAATAGATAAACCTATTTTCCTTCATTTCATTATGAAATGAGATCCCCACAAAGAATTTATTAAAAATACTTCAGTGAATCAACCCAATGTGAGAATCTACTAATTTTCTTAAGCTTGAGGTTGTGGGTACAAGGATAAAAAACACTTTTGGGAGAAAAACGAAAAATAGAAAATCAACCTAATTATGCCAATTAAAACTTACAATAGCAATATAAATCTCAATATTGATAGAAAAAAAAAAATTCACGCAAATCTCATAAGGGCATAAATATGTTTACCAATCACCAAAAGGTATTTTTGGGAGGTTGTCTTGACTAATTCGCCCATGGGTGAATGTGTCTTTTTTCAATATTTTAATAAATATTTCTCAAGCCTCTGATACCAGTTTCTAGCTTCTGCTTGATTTGGGCTTAAGTGTGAAAAATTCAGGAATCAGATCTATAGGTGAGATTTCATAATTTGACAAAAACTTTGACAACTTTTGCAACTTTGAAAAAAATTCCAATCTTTCTCTTCAAGAGGTCTTCAATCCTTCTTCAACCTAGGCTCTGCAACACAAATACAAGAGGGAAAAATTGATTTTTTTCCTTGGTCAAACTCTATTTGGGTAATTAAACCTGGAATTGAAATTAAAAAAATGTGAGAGAAGGAATTATGAATGAACAATGCTATGTTGCAACTCACCAAACCCTTGAATAAACCTTTGGAAATCTGAAATATTGATGTTGATATTTCATGAAATGACTTCAATGGATGTCGATATTGATGCTTGAATTGATTCTTCGAATGCTTGACTTGATCTTTGAAACCTACATCATAATGTTAGACCCAAAAACATGCATGATGGAAGAAGACTTTGACATGATGCAAGAAAATGATTAATAAATCTGCTCTTGATCATAATATTAGCTCTTACAAAGTCACATAAAAAATCTAGATTTATTCTTAGGATTTTTAATTGATGAAATAACCTTGTATTTATAGATATGTATCCTTGATTTCCCAAAATTTAAACATTACAAGCCGAAATTGAAATATGGATTCAAGGACCTTAAAATACTACAAAAAAAATATTTTTAATTTAGGTTCAAAGGCCTAGGGAGGACCCATTCGCCCATGCATGAATGTGCCCTAGGTCCCTATTCTTAGAACACTTTCTCAAGGTAAACTGTTAAGTGTTGGAATTAATTATTACCGAGATTCCCCTTTGGAAAATATAATTTGTTTGGATTATACATTAATAATAGGGCTTATCAAGGCCTAGCTAAGTTAAATTTAATTAGGAGGGCCCAAATAAAGTTTGAAAATGTTAAGGGATACATTTTTCTACACTACACAAAAAAAATATGGATTGCTTGTAAGGTAATAAGTTTTACTAGTGGCCTATTTTATCTATTAATTAATGTCTACAACCCTAACACCTATATTTAGAAAAGAGAATTGTGGAGAGATATAGACACTATCCACAACAGTCCTTCCTTTGAATTCATATTAATTAGTTGGAACTTTAATGCAATCCTGAACATGGGGGATAAGAAGGGTGGTGTTGGTCGGAAGATACAATCACAAGTGGATTTTGGAAACTTTGTGGAAAAAACTCTCTGGACGAAATCCTAATGGGAAACGGTCAGTAAAATTGGAAAAATAGACATAAAGGCTTATATATCATAGCTAAAAATCTACTCAAATTCTTTTTCAAAGGTGGCCTAAGTAATTTTCCATTCACCTTGGAAATTAGGATTTTTCCCATATGTGGTTTAGATCATTTTCTTGTTATACTGGAAATTCTTAGAGAAAATAAGCCACTTTGGTGCCCTTTCAAATTCAAGTACATTTGGTTTAGAGACCCCCACTTCAAGACTCTCATTAAATAGTGGTGGATAGATCATGATTTGAAGAGTTCAAAAATGTTTAACTTCGTTACAAAATTGAAATCAAACAAACAACATCTAAAGAACTAGAATAGAGTGACCTTCAAAAATATATTTGAAGAGAAAAGGAGAATTGATGAGGTATTGAAGGCTTTGAATGAAGAGATTATTTGCAAAGGGATGGAAAAAAATTGGATATTCTTAGGAGAAAGAGCTATTATTACAAATGGATGATATTCTTGGAAAATAGGAGATATTTTGGAGACAAAAATCATGTGAGTTGTGGCTAAATGCAGGGGACAAGAACACAAAATTATTTCACAATTCTAATAAATCAAGAAGAGAAATGAAAAAAATAACTAGCATCAAGGCAAAAGATGTTAGTAAACTAGACAAAGTAGTAGATATATCCTTGGTTGTTGTTAATTTATTTCCTAATTTTTTGAATGATTGGAATGGTTTCAACCTAATGGAGTAGCAAAGTATCCTTCAATGCATTCCAAAATTAGTGACTGGCACTAAAAATAATATGTTGATGAGACAATTTATAGAGGCATAAATCAAATCTTCTTTGTTTTAGCTGCACCCTGATAAGGCCCCAAGCCTAGATGGTTTCTTGGCTACCTTCTTTCAACACTACTAAGACATCATCAAAAGTGATGTGGTGGATGCAATTGAAGATTACCAATGCACTAGAAGGGTACTAAAAGAGAAGAACACAACCTTCATTGCCTTAATTCCAAAAAAAAAGAAACTAGAGAAATTAGAGGAGTTCAGGCCAATCACACTTTGCAACATCATACAAAATATTCTTTCCAAAGCAGTGGAAAATGTTTGAATAAGATTCCCCCTAGAATAATCTCTAACAAGCAAACTTGTTTTTTTTCTGGAAGATCTATCTTTGATGGGGAGATCATTGCTCATAAAGTTATTCATTCTATTTCTAAAACAAGAATACCATCAATGTTGATAAAGTTGGAAATTAAGAAAGCATATGATAAAGTTAATTCGAGATGTTTATTCAAGGTTCTAGAAGCTTTCAATTTCTAATGTGAATTGCTAAATTGGATCTTGAATTGGATTGTGTTCCCTAGATATTCAAAATTGATTAACAACACCTGAGAGGGTCTTTTTGATGCTTCCAAGGGTCTTAGGCAAGGATATCCTATTGGTGTGAATAAGTCTTTTACCTACTTTACTCCTTTACTAGGCACCGAGGGGACTCAGTTCACATGTTAAGTTTACTTAGGCTAAAATATTTCATCTAGAAGTCTTAGTTTTCTTATCTAGACTTTACACTTTAATAGGTAGTTATGAGTTAGTTGTCTCATGTGATAGGACTAATGCACTTGTCATGATCTTATCTTATCCAATCTCTCATCCTTGCCTTTATAAGCAAGGCATCTCTAGCATATTTTTCATTGTATTCTATTGTAGATAATATTGATAATTGTATCATATTGCAATTCTTGTTTGGTGGAATAGCATCTTCCATTGTTGCTTCTCTCTATCTCTTATGGAGATTATTTGGTGTTACAGATTGAAGATCTTGGTTGCTCACTTCAACATGGCATCATAGATTTGAATTTGGAAAGCCCCTTCTATTTTTCATTAGAGAGTTTCCATCAATTTTTTTATTGTGATTTAAGTTTCATGTATGATCTTGCAAATCAAAAAGGGTTTGCAATTTTTTTTTTAATCCTATATTGCATGCATGCATTTTGGTGAAATTTGGTGATTGCGGAAGTTTTGGCTATAGTGACAGTATTTTAGGTTGTCCAATTGCATCAAAAAGGCTCGATAAAGTCATATTTGGCTTTTGTTTCACTCAAATTGGTCACCATTTGCAACTTTGGAACACAAGGGTTTGATGCAAGCTATTTTTTATTGGAGCCATCTTCAATTTTGCTTCAAAAATCCTGCTTTCACTCACTTGTAGGAAAAATGATTTTTTAGTTTTATAGACAAGGTCGAAATCTGAACTAGGTATCTTTTAGATTTTACATATCTTGCAAAAATCTGAAGAAAATCACTATCCAAAAAGTGTAGCACACTATTTTTTACTGGTTGAAGGTTAAAATAAATAAATCATCTTCTACTTGTTGGATCAAAAAACAATTTCTAGGTTTTATTCTTAACATCAAAATATTTTTCAATTTTTGTTATTGTTTAAAGTGTGTATGAAATATGTGAGTGCATAGGCAAGTAATACAACACACCAATGAAACATTATATTAGATAATTCAAACAATAACCAAATCGAATTGAAACAAAAAAACTCTCTAATGGCGTCTCATTGTCCTCTATCTCCAAGGATTCTTCAAGTCATTTTGCTCTCAGATTGTTTGTGCACATGACCTGCTAAATGACAACCTGAAGAATGAGATGTTGGAAATGTAAGAAATCTTCCTACATTACATGATTTCTAAAATGTTGTAGATGATTATGTAAATATTAAGATGCTACTGTGATATTGATAATGAAATGATATGATGAAGTTACTGAAATTAAGATACAGCTAATGGTAATTCCATGATAGATCTACTTAATTGCTAGAATGAAAAATGCTAGAATGCTAATGCTAAGATGATAATTCTCTCTAAAATTCTGTAGAGTTTAACTATGATCAATTCTCTCTATCTGAAATGTTGTAAATGAAGCTTTATTTATAGATTTTTCCAAGACATCAACCTATGTGGCAGGAACCAATGATCTGGATTTGATCTGGAGAATGGACAGTTGAAAGTGAAGAGATTAGATAGAAAAGGGGAGTGTGTTCCATTTATAAGAACAAACTTCCAAGTGTGAAGAAGAATCAAATGAAGGTGAAAGCTAAATGTCCCAAATTGGTTATAATTTGTTAAGGATAAATGCCAATTAAATATTACGAATATCTAATTTCATGAGACACATGATGCAGTGGAAGATGAGAAGCTAGTAGAAATGTGACTAAATTCAAATATTAAAATTAAAATTTAATAAAAAGGAGTTAATTAAGTAAAACAAACTAATTGAATTTGTTTATTTAATTAAGACATGAAAAAAATGATTTAGAATAGAAAGAATTTAAGAAAGTGAACTATATAAATAAATTTATTGATTTATTTATAAGTATAAGAATTAAAGATTGTTAATTAAATAACTTGTATTTAATTAATTTTCTCGAGACCAAATTTGAGTGTATACATCTACAAATAGTAAGTAGATTCTTCAGAAAGAAAAAAAAAAAACAGAATTAAAATATTTTTGCTAGAAAACTTGTTTTCCTACAAACTTAATTTAACATTTTTTTTTTTAAATCACAAATTTTGGCCACAGTGTCATATTTCTACAAACAAGATATTTTCGGAAAGCTGGTGTGATGAACTTCATAGTGGTGTAGGTGATTTTTCCATATTTTGACAATTTTCCTAGTTTTTTCAGCTTGAAGGTATAGGTGCATTTATTGCTTGTAATTGCCATAACTATTGCATACGAAGTCCAAATTTTGAATATTTTCTTTTTGAAATTGCTCAAAAAATGACAAGGAATCTATTTGTAACCTTATTTCTCAGTTGTGGAAAATTTATTTTTTCTAAAATTTGTAAAAATCACTCTGTGTTATAAATGGTTGATTTGAGCTTGTCACTTGTACAAATTGCAAACTTTCTTCATTTTAATTTATTGGGGGGGGGGTTGTAAATTGAGTTTTAATAGATTCTGGGGGGTTGAAAGGCATAATTTAAGTGCAACAATGTCTTCTTTCTTTTGGTGTTCATGGTGGATCTAAGGTGAATTTTAACCACTCACTCCACACAATTATTATACATGAAAGCTAAAAATGACTCAATTTCTACAATCTAAGGGTCTATAACAAATGTTAGATGCAAAAAAACTTGAATTCACAAGGGATTATGAATTTTTTTTCCATAGATGTAAAATGGATGAAGAAAAGGGGCTCATTGGCTTACATGTATCTGATAACTTGTTGTTTCATATTTCAGAGTGTAAAACACCTAAGAATGTTTGGGATAAACTTGAATAATTATATGGTAAAACAAATTATTTTAGAGTCTTGCAACTTCAATCGTATCTACAAGCACTTTCTCCAAATGCATTTCCTTATATTTGAGATTTCCTTGTACAATTCAAGTAGATTTTGTCGCAATTGAAAGGATGTGGGCATGATATATCTAGTGATGAATGTATCTTCTTGATTTTGTCTAAGTTTTGAGTCCCTTATCATTTTTTTTATTCTAGTTTCTATTCAACTATGGATGCCATGGGGAAGGATTACAAAATTCCTTCATTTGAGTTCTTTTTTCAGCGTCTTACTAGGGAAGAGGAAAAGTTGATTCAGTTCGATGCCCTACCTAGTTCTAAGAATCATTCTCTAATGGATCAATCATCCAAGGGTAAAGTAAATAATAAGAAGAAGCCCAAGATAGAGTCATATTCAAGTAGTGAGAATCCCTCCAAAAAAAGATGAAGAACAATTAGAAGTCCACTTCATCTGCTTCTTCTACCTTTGGAGATTCATGATACCCTTGTTCTTTTTGTGGCAAAAATGGGTGTGATGTAGGTCATTGTTTCAAGAGAATAGAGGCCTTGGAGGAAGCTATGAAGAAGCACAACATTTTAGTGGCTAAGCCTTCTTGTATGCACAAAGGGCAAGCTCTTTCAACATGGGTCATTCATTCATCTTCAAATAGTTTGGTTCTTAATTAAAGTGCATCACACCACATGACCAGTTCACATGATCTTCTTGATTCCATTGTTCATACTTACACTTCTCATATTGTAGTTGGGAACTCTTCACAAATTCTAATTTTGGGGACAGGCTCCATTTAGATGCTAGATGGGTGCATTGAGGATGTTTTTCTTGTTCCTGATATTTTGCAGAATCTACTTTTCATATATCAATTTTTTCATTCTAGAGAGTGGAAGTTCGTTGAGTTTACTACATAGAATGTGACTATTAGACAATTGCGAGATCTTGAGAAGGTTGTTGCTACATGGATAGTTGATCATGAGAACCATTTGTATCGATGTGATGGCTTTGATTCTTCATCGGGTTCATTTTTTATTTCTCATCTTGATTCAATGAGAAAAATTTGGCATGAAATATTTGGGCACTTGAACTATAGATATGTTCAACAAGCACATAACTTAGTGGTTGGTCTTCCAAAGATCTCTTTCACGGATGGTGTTTGTCAAGGTTTTGTTCTTGGAAAATGACATCAAGATCCTTTTACTAAGGGTCAAGCTACATATGCAACCACACCCCTTGAGTTGGTCCATAGTGATCTCATGTCATTCCCAATTCCTTATTTTTAGGGGCTAAGTATGTGCTCACATTTATTGATGATTTTTCTCGATAGAAATGGGTCTATTTTCTAAAGCTCAAGAGTGAAGCTCTCACAAAGTTTAAGACCTTCAAAATATTTGTAGAGAAGTAGTAAAGTGTTTATCTTCAATAGATACACATAGATAATGGGGGGAATATGTCAATCAAGCATTTCAAGATTTTTGTAGTCAGCAGTGATTTTTTTAGTGGCTAGTATTCGCCAATTGGCTAATAGTTGAAATTTGGGAATCCAAAATTGGCTAATAGTTCGAGCTACAATGTGACTTGAATCACCACATTTTTATAAAATTTTATTATAGTCTTATTTAAATTGCCAAATAATTTATTTTATTAAAAATTTTAACTCAAAAATTTGCCACAATATTCGATACATGATTAGATCAGATTCGCCTCAATTTTATAAATTATTGGAGAAAGCTATATTAATTCTCCAATAGTATATTATAACTATTATTTGCTTTAGGACCATATTTCTAACCACCATTGATTTAAATATAATCAAATGGACCTTGTTGTATTCCACGAGGTGAAATGTACACATTATTTGTAATGCTCATGGGGCCCACAATTTTGGGTATCATGAGCATTATAGATTGTGGGTAAATTTCAACTTATAGTGTACAACAAGGGTTGTTAGTCCAATGATCTAAAGGTAGTTTTGAGCCCCCATGAGAATTATAGATCATGGTTACATTTTACCTTGTAGAATATAATGAGGGACATTATATTATGTTATAAAACAATGGTAGAAAGTAAATATTACAATCTACCCCTTCAACTCATCGATAATTTCAACCCTCAGGCCCTTACTTTTCCATGAGAATTATTTTTAGATTGGATAGATTCACCATCATAATTAATGCATTTTCCTATTATTTTTTAAGATTCACCAAAATTTTCCACAAAATTTTAGTAATGTAAGAAAATCGCCAATAAAACTAATATTTTTTTCGAAAAAAAGGAAAGTTTCGCGAATAGAAATTAATTTTTTTTCCTCAAAAAATGAAAGATTCGCCAAAATTTTATATATTTTTTTGAGGGGTGTTTCCTAAAGTTATCACTAGTAGTGAGCATGGTATTCTTCATCAACACATAGCTCCTTACAATCCTCAACAAAATGGTGTGGCAGAGAGAAAGATAGGAATCTCAAGGAAATGGCCAATTGTATGATTTTTTTTAGGTCCATGGCTCCAAAATTTTGGCTCAAAGCTATCAATTGTTCCAACTATATTTAGAGATATATTCCCCACAAGTGTGAAATATGACTCCTAAAGAGGATTGGTTTCATTGCAAGCCTAATGTATCCTTCTTTAGAGTATTTGGTAGTGAGGCTTGGGAATTAATTCTAGATGGTCAGCATAAATCCATTAAGAAGAAGGGTCAATGGTACATCTTTGTTGGCTATTGTGACGATGTGAAGGCATACAAATTGTTAGGATGATGTTCTCATCTTGGATATTTGCCTATAGATCAACAGGTTACAGATATCTTCACTAAACCTTTGGCATCGCCTCATTATATTCAATTGTGATCGGTGCTTGGGGTGAAGGAAGTTGTCCTTGGGGGTCTTGAGGAGTCCTCCTTCCTTCAGTTTTTTTAGTTTTATTTTTATGTTTTTCTCTCATTTGGAGAGGATTTCCCACAAGGTTTTTCTCCTTTTCTCCATTTATGAGAGTTTTTTGTTTTGTACATGGGTACCTCATTAGGAATTGTTTTTGGGGCCCATATTTTGAATATTTTCATTGGTTTGTTCCTCCCTAAGTTTCACTTAAGGGGCTGTGTTGGTGTGAATAAGTCTTGTACCTATTTTATTCCTTTACTAGGCACTTAGAGGACTTAGTTCACATGTTAAGTTTACTTAAGATAAAAGATTCCTTCTAGAATTATTAGTTGTCTTGTCTAGAATTTACACTTTCTTAGGTAGTTACAAGTTAGTTGTCTTATGTGATAGGATTAAGACACTTGTCATTATCTTGTCTTATCCTATCTCTCATCCTTTGCTTTATAAGCAAGGAATCTCTAGTATATTTTTCATTATATTCTATTGCATAGCTTATTGATCATTGTATCATATTGTAATTATTGTTTGGTGGAATAGCATTATTCCATTATTGCTTCTCTCTATCTCTTGTGGAGGTTATTTGGTGTTGTAGATTGAATATCTTGGCTGCTCACTTCAAAAAATCTCTTGTCTCACTTCTTATTGATTATCATGGTAGAGGCCTTGCATAGGTCAATACTTAAAGAAACTATGGAAGGAAGACTTAAAGGGATTTAAATCACTATAAATATGTCTTCAGTCACCCATCAATAATTTTTTGATTAAACCATGCTATTTAGGGTGGCTGTGTGTGTGAAGACAAAAGCTTTAAGGAAATTTTGGAAAATTATTCCACAACTTCTGGGTAGGAGGTAAGCATTGAGAAATATATATAATTTTGTTTCTCACAAATCCAGCAAGAGAAAATCAGATCATGAGAATCTTAGGATTTAGAAAAGGAAGTCTACCAAGTAAATATTTGGGGTTGCCTTTGGCTTTCGAATTGTAGCCAAGGAAAATATGGGATTGGTTAGTGGAAAAAAATGAAAAAAAAAAAGATAACCTCTTGGTAAGGAAAATGACTCTCATGGGCTAGGAGACTGATAATGATCAAGGCAGTAATAGCTTCCCTTCCTATATATACATTGTATTTCTCCCTTTGTCGGTGGAAGCTAGTAGAAGCATCAATCAAAGAATTTTTTTTTTTGGAAAGGTCACTTAGAGTAAGAGAAATTTACTCTAATCATTTGGGGTAAAGTATGCAAATAAAAGGTGATAGATGGTGTAGGTATAAAAATCTTATTATGTCAGAATAAATCTTTGGGGGAAAAGCTAGTATGGAAGATGTATATGAACCAAGTACTCAAGTGGGTTAAAATAATGCAATCCAAGTATCTTGAGGAATGAGAAATGAGCATTTTTACATCAACCACACTTCCAAAAGGCTCAAGGATTGGGAAATTTATAAGCCATTGTAGGGATCTAATCATAGATTATCTAACTTGGGATGTAAGAGATGGGAGATTTTCCATTTTATTGGAAGATTCATAGGGTGGATATCAAAATTTTTAAAATAGAGGCGACCTTGAGCAAACCAGATTGATAAAAAAAAGCTTGGGGATGCTATGTAAGAGACTACTTGAACATCTCCATGGTAAATGGATATTATGACTTAACGGAAAATTATAAGGTCCTTGGGCTTGAGCAATGAGGTTGCAACTACCTATGAAGAAGTTGTACACATTCAAACTGTATGTAGAAGAGTTGGTAAGGGTAAGCTAAGGTGGCATGAATCTCCTTTTGGTAACTACAATGCTGAGGAGAGTTATAGGCCACTAGTAAAAGAACAAGAAACTAAGGCAAGGTTACCTAATGAGTTGTTCTAGAATAAAAATTGTTTACCTAAGGTAGGGATATTCCCCTCGACAACAATACAAGGTAGAGTTCTAACTGTAGATAGGTTTAGGAAAATGGTTATTAGGGCCCATCAAGGTGTGCCTTATGCAATAATAAAGAAGAGAGAGATCATTTGTTCCTAAGTTGTGTAGTTACCTCTAGGTGTTGGCAATGGATTTGTGCTAAGTTGCATTGGCATACTACTTGCCCAAAGGATATTCTAAGTATGTTCAAAGGGTGGCCCATTCTCAATAGGAACTTAATTTTTTTAGGTATTTAGCTAGAAAGCCCATCGCTATAGCTTTGGGAAGTGTGCAAGGAAAGAAAAATGTGTATTTTTCAAGATAATGAAATGAATATCCTTTCTTTCCTCAAAAAGGTGGACTCGAGCATAATGGAATTGATCAATGAAAAAGTTGGGATGTCTACTCAGAAGATGATCAACTTCTCTGAATGGGATGCAAAAATGAGGAAAAATTGGAATGGTCTCAAAATTTTGGCTTTCATCGGTGAAGGAGGCACAAAAATGCAAGAGGAAAGGAAAAATGTGAAATGGTATCCCCTTGAAGTGGCCTATTATAAGGTAAATTTTGACAGGGCATCGAGAGGTAATCTTAGGGTCATGGAGGTTGGCTACATTATCAAAGATTGGGAAGGGAAAATGGTTGGAATACTATCAATACCATTATCCATAGGCACTAATAATGTTGTTGAGATGTAAGAAGCATTGATTGACATCAAACTCTGAATCTGAGATAAAACTACAAAACATAATAGTCAAAGGGGACTTTGCTCTAATCATAAATGCTCTACATTATTTCCAAATGATTAAATAGACATTAGGAGAATTGTTAGAAAAATCACTTGATTTACTCACAGGTTTCAATCATTACATGCTAAATCACATATTGAGAGAAGGAAACATTGAGGTGAATGTACTTTCAAACAAGGGGCATGATGGGTTCGATATCAAAGAACTTGTTCAAATTTTCACATAGTGGTGCTTGACTCTATTAGTACTTCAGTATGTCCGGTTTCACTTATGTAAGTGTGGGTTCCAATGCCCATATTTTTGTTCATTTATCATATCATGGTTCTTTTCCACTTATTCAAGGGTCACATAGGCTTTCAATGTTCATTTTTCAGTTGATTTTTATAGCAACTACAATGGGAAGGAAACAATGGTGTAAATATTGGAAAAATTGTCCTTAGTCTTGCATTTAAATTGGGTTATGTTCTCATGTGATAGATGCATGTAAGTAAATGTGGGTGATTATTATTATGGTAAAAAATCACATGGTTTAATTATTTTCTAGGCTAATCAAGTACATGTTTTTAAGCTTCTCAAATAAATTGAAATCTTTGGCACATGTGGTTTCTTATTCGATGGGTTTTAAGTTGTAATGTATGATAATTTTCATCATTTATTCTCATTTATGTTTGGATCCCTTGAGTTTGATAAATAGAGTTTTATCCTTCACCCCTTGGTATGATCCTAAAGCACGAGAGAATGGTGATTGTAGATACACCAATCTGCCTCTCTTCCTTGTATGGTCAAATAACATTCAGGGGAAAGATTTTGGATCGAAGGTTAAAAGGGTTGCTAAATTTGTAGGAGCCATGGGTGTTGGAAGTAGTCAAGTTGGTATTGGGAGAGAAATATTTGAATTTTGGTGAGTGCTACAGGGTAAAATATGATATTTATTTGCATTTTGTGTCTAGTCTTCTTGATATCCATCTATAAAAATAAATGGTACAGGAAATGGCCATTAGGGTTTTCAATGCTAACCTATTGGTAGTAATTGAGGATGTGGTGTCCATGGTGCAACTTGGTGTTGGTATCTCGCATCCTAGTGAGCTCCATTTTCTTCTGGTTTTGAGTCAAAACCCCAAGTGCTACTCTTTCCTCTTGGATGCATGTGGTATGGAGTTGTGGCAACATCATATCTAGGTAGTACAAGGTGCAAACTTCCTCAAAAAATGTTCTATGGTATGAGCATATGGGAGAATACAAATGTATTCATGATTTTACCAACTTCCTATGAATTGAATTTTTACTTCCTCATTAAAGCATGGCTTGGAAGATTCATGCTTGTCTGGGTCACTAGTATGGTCCTAGGTTTTTGAGGCTCAATCTCTTGATTGCAAACCCTTTCACTCATAGAAAGATGGTATTATTTTTTATATTGTTGAAAAAAATTGGTTCTAAAATGGAGTTGCCATAGTGCGATTACAGTGTGATTTGGTGTTGGTAAGCAAAGAATTTATGCGCCATTAATACATGGTTTTCTCAATTTGTTGGTTTATGCTTCGACTCTATTTGTTGGTATAGTCAACTCCAGTATTGTTGGTTTGTGGTGGAGGTGGTGCCTCGGCTTTGGGATTTGTATTTATAATTATTGAAAAGGGAACATTAGGGTTTGATGATGTAAATGCTAGTCTCTCATAGCCTCCTAAATAGTTAGGTGGGGGAACAAAGAAACAATGAAAATTAATGTACTCTTCACTTTTTGAGCTAATAAAAATTTCACTTACGTATCAAAAAAAAATTAAATCCTATATTTCAAGGTACATCCTTTTCTACATCTCAATTTGATAATTATCAATTTCCTTGAACATGGATTGAATTTATTTAACCAAAAAAGTGGGATTAGCATAGTTGATTAAATTTTCATATTTCATGATGTCAATATGTGTATATATGTTTTTAATTATAATGTCATATATATGCAAGGGATATAATATCATATCTTACACCTTTACCTTTTTTTTTTATATGAAAATTTGGTATAAGTCACATATATATGTGGTCTTATCACTCAACTTGAATCATTTGGTATATTAACCAACCCTAGCCTAAAACTTATCACCTAGATCTAAACTATCCACCAACTTAGAAAATTACTAGTCCATTTCATTAGGCCTTTTGATCTCTATATGAGCCCCTATATGTGATCCTATCCATTAGAATAGATTGGATCGACATTCTATTACACCTTATTTAAATTTCAAATGTGTTTCTTCATAGGCCAATTTCTCGAAATGTGAATATTATTTTTCTAGTCCATCAAATTGCATGCCAAAGGTATGTTTTTTTGTGTATAGAAATTCTATGTAGGTACATCATCGTAGATTGTTTAGGATCATCAATTCATAATTAAATATTTTTCATCTTGTTTATGTACATCTTATTCATATTTATATTAGTCCTAGCCTCAATTAAATTAGTTGTAGCAACAATTGCATCTCTCTTTCATGAAGTTTTAATATTTAACACTGTTCAAGATTCTTGAGTTATATTAAAAATCAAAATTATTTCATTTATATATAATAGGTCAAAAAATACACTTTTTAGTATCATCATGTTTTATATGTCGCAACATGAGTAGGAAATTAATACATAAAGAATAGTTATAGATTACAAACCCACAAACATATGAAATAATATTGTAAGAAATTAAATGTTAATTTTTTTTTATTATATACACTTACTTTGAGTGATGACATCACTTGAAACAATATTATAGGTTGGTAAAAAGGACAAAATTGGGGGATCTCTTTTACTTCTAGGGTTTAGGACCTAAAAGGAGAGAGGTCAATCTTTACACATTTCACTCAATAACAAGCTCTTGAGATTGCAATTGAAAGGAGATTGAAAACTTGCAAAGGGAATGTCCTAGGGGATGAATGATGTCAAATGAGGGGTTCACCACCAAGTGTAAACTTGGAAAAGACAATGAGTTACAAAACATAGTGTGATATGTAAAATGACCTAAAAAGATGAACAAAATGCAATAAAAAGCTATGAAACTAGAAGTGTGCACCTGGAAGATTGAAGAAGGAAGAAGTGAGCTCTGGATCATCAAAAAATCTATTGTTGAAGTTGATTGGGACTCATTTTCCAAGCTAGGTGAAATATTCCAATTTCTAGGAAAATGTACTAGAATAGGTTTCAGGCAAAAGGGTATCCAGATCTATAAAAATCTTGATTGGGCCTAAACAGTGGGACGCATTTGCCAAAAGTGGTGAATCAATCCACTTTTACGTTTTCAAAAGTTTTGAGCTATATTTTATGTCTCTTAGTCTGCTCTTCTCTTTTTGATTGGTTTCTGGATCTGAATCTACAAAATTCCAATTGTAGGTCTTCTCCAAGCCTCTCCAAGGTTGAATGAGAACTTTGAAAAATTTAGAGACTTGACAACTTTACTCCAACTTTTCTTCTTGGAAAATCTACAACCTAGACCTGAAAAATCAAACACAAGAAGAGGGAAAAATGTTGTGGGGTTAGAGAATAGGGGTTTTCCTTGGTCAAACCCCTTGTTGGTAATTAAACCTTGAAATGGAATTAGATATGAATGGAGAATGATGAATGAACAAATGAAAATGTTGCAACTCATGAAATCCTAGTAATAAGGTGTTGCAAACATATAACTAATGGCTCCAATGGATATGTTTCTTGATTCTTTCTTGAATGCAATGCTTACTTGATTCATAAACCCTACACCACAATTTTTATCTCTTAAAAAACATGATGCAAGCTATCTTTGACATGATGAATGGCACTTGAAGAACGCTCTAGAATGCTTGATAATTTTCCCTTGAATACCTTGAATTCTCTTGCTCAAATGCTCTTCTGAACTCAATTTTCTATAAGAATGCTCTCACAAAAGTCTAAGGTGAAAATGAGTGAAATAACCTTTTATTTATACTCAATTATGTAAGAATTCTTGAAATTGCAACATTGCAAGCAAACATCAGATCTAGGAGAATAAAATCTTACTAGAAATTTGATTTAAATTTGAATTTTGGGCACATGGGACTCATTCGCCCAAGGTGGCGAATGAGTCCCATCATACATAATGTATGGGACCAAAAATGAAAAGTTTCTAGAAATGCGTGAAACCTACATCAGGGCCAAAATGACCTAGGTGGGACTCATTTGCCCAAGCTAGCGAATGAGTCCTAAACACTAAATCTGGACCACACAAGCCAAGAACACCTAAATTATTATTATTCAATGATTGGTGTTGGGATTATCCTCAAAAGGATGTAATAAATGAGGCTTATCAATGCAAAATAGGTCCAATTAAAGCATGAGATAGTCCAATTATTAGTGAAAATACTAGAGGAATGTGAAAGTGTGTTACAACACTTTACAACTCTCTAAGTGAGGCAAGATTAATATTAATTATGATTAATATTATGTTCATTATGGTTAGTTAATTGATAAAACCCTAGAAAAGTGTGAAAGTGTGTTACAACACTTCACAACACCTTTGCAAGGTACAATTAAACTACATTAGTTCAAAAGGGCCCAACACCAAATGTGAATGTGTTATCCACATCAAAACATTAAATCAAGGAAACATTAAGCAAAAATCCACAAGGAAATCCCAAATGAGTGCAAAAATGTCCAAAGACCCATTTTTTGACACTACATTTAGCCCCCACATTAGTGATAGGATGAACCTACTTCAAACTTGTTGTGCCTATAGTACACACGCTCCATTCCGAATGCGGACCCTTTCTTTCTCTCTTGCACCAGGTCACTTTTTTCATCATATTGTTTTGCGTGCCCCCTAGTTTTGAGTCCTAAATTGGTCAAAGAGTCCTTAAGTCATCATCCTAAGTTGACCAAGTTTTTCCATCCTCAAAATTTGAAGTCTTTGGCCTTCACAAAGCCCCCTTTGGCTAATTTCTTTTGGACATTTCATTTTTCCATCTTCCGACTTCTGCAGGTCCACCCCTGTAGGCCACCCTTCATGGAATTTCATCATGTCTTTGTCATTTGCACAATGGCCACACTGGTCCTACCATCTGCCCTACAGGCTCTACACCCGCCGTAACCATCTCCTCCACCATTTCAAATGGTGATGCCGCCTGCCCTACACAGTTCACATTTCCTGCCACTAGTCCTTCCAAAACATGTGCCCACTGACCTCATCTACCACCATACTAGCATTTAATGTCATCATTTAATGCCTCAAAGTATATGAATAGGCAAAATTGAAACATCATTTTCACCAACATTCTTTTTTGAAAGCTATCAGAGCACTCATGCCTTCGATGCCTCTGTGCACATGCCCTGCCATCATCATTTGAGCTTCACTACTGCTATGATTCTTGTAGACTTCATGTGGGTTCTTTAGGCGGGGTTTCTTCCACTACTCAGTTATAGGTTTTTTCTTAAAATTTGCAAAATTTGCAAAATTTTCGAGAAAGAAACCTCAAACTCGATAGAAACCCCACGGTGCACAAAGCCCATATTTTAGAAATTCAAAAAGACTTCAAATTTTCCAGTCTGGGTTGGATGGAACACAAACCTCCCGCCACTATTCTTGAACCAGGGCAACTGAGCCCTTATAGCCTAAAGGACTCTCATCACCGTTGTTCTACCCCTCATCGATAAAGTTTAACCAAACTGTCATTACCCACGATAGACCTGTATATGCCAACAAAAACTACCTCCTTCCTGTCACCATAAGGTTTTAACAAAAAGCCTAAGTTAGATGAAATTCTAATGACCCTTGCGGGTCTCACTTTGTGTGATTCTGCCCATTGATGGCCCATTCCTTCGCTACTTCAAAACATTAGCCTCGTCCTATCCTTCTATCTAGCAAACCCCACAGAACCATCTTCCATCATCCTTCGGCTTGAATTTAGTACTTAGCCAAGAATGCCTCTCCAACCATCAACCCTTGTGGGTTTGCCCTTGCAAGCTACTCATCATCGGTGGATCTTTTCATTCACCATTTCAAAATGACTATCACACATCGCCTTCTTGCTTCATGGACTCCACCAACTATATCATCTCTAGATGAACCATTGAACTAATAAATTCATACCAGCTGCCTCCTGCAGACCACCGTTCACCATTTTCTGCCATTTACAATGCCCTATCCTGAAACGGCGAACCATGTCCTTCTTCCCGCTTGGAAAGTCCCAAGATCTTCATCACCATCTAGGTCATGCTCTTAAAATTTACTAAGTATCAAAGCCTTTGCAGGGCACTATTTGTGGACCACCCCATGCTAATCACCATTTCCAAATGGCTAACTCCCTTCGCCCATCCACAATGTAGGCTCTAGATTGTCCATCCCCCATCAGCTCGTTCGCACAAAAAAAATGACTAAGTTAAAACTCTTGCAGGCCGTCCCTCTATCCTGACCATTTCAAAAATGTTGTTCCCAAAAAATCAAGCTTGACCTACTACCTGATGTGCAGGGTATGATCCTCCTTCCAATTTTTGGCATCCCTTAAGAGAATGTTGTGTGTCAATCACTTTGGTGGGCTCGAAGGTGTGAGCTTCCACCTACAAGCCATCATCCCTCCTTAGCCATTTCACAACATTCATCACCTAGCTACCTTTTGTGGTCTTTTGCTCGCATCCTTGTTGAGGCCAAACATTAAAAAGATTTTGGTGGTCGTCCTTTGTGCCTACGGGAGCCGCCTTGTAGGATTCCATCTATAGGATTTCTCCTTGCTAGTGTCATTTCCCAATGGTGGACCTCAAAACCACCACTAGCCCAACGAAACCGACATCCCTAGGCCCACATTGCTTGATCTTCCCTGAATGAAAGGGGAAAGGTGATTTTTAAGAGATTTTACGGTTTGTGGAAGATAAATTATTTGATCTAACGTCTGTTTTGTAGGATTTCATTAACACTCTTCTTTTTTTATACATGAATATGCTTACTGCGCCTATGCTTGCAGGATTTATGGAACCAGTTGTAGGATCATTAGGAGTGTTTGTTGAGCAGGAAAAGGGAAAGAAATTTGCTAAGGCCCCAAGGGGGAAAGAAGATAAGGATAAGATGAAATTTCAATTTCATGGAGTGGAGGTCACCTCTAGGGTCACCACTAAATGGAGAAAGATTTCAGACACCAACCTTGGCCACGTCAATATCAACGAATTTAGACAAAGGGTCATAGTCAACCCCACTATAAAATATGTAAGGAGAATAAGGAAGAGTGGGTTGGCCAAGGGAACTGATTTCCCACCCGCTCTAGTGGCCCCATAATTAGTAATGGCTTATAGGGAATCCTACCAAGAAAAGAGTAGGAGAATAGTAAAATGGGATGGTCGGGTGTTGACTTATCTCTCCACCAAATATATAGCACAAGTATTCCACATTCCCATTCATGACCCTATAGAACAAACAACAATTGAATACGTAGAGAATATGTGGAAGGTGGACCCATTGAAATGCAAAAATCTGATCAACCAACACTGGTTGAAAGATAAAAGTGGGAGTGCAAATAAGGTGCCCCAAGAACTATTCAGAAGTGAGTTCTATGAGGATTATCATGATTTGGTGACTTTTCTAAGTAGAGTTATGGGCATTCCAACTACGACATACTTCTTTGAATGGATGTTCTACTTCATCAAAGAAATTATCAGAGGCACAACCAAGTTTGGCTGGGCTTGGATGATTAGAAAGAACATACTTGAGCACTTCCTGGTAGTAAATAAGTCTCACCAAATCTACATGACCTCTTATCTAGTCTATCTTCTAGCTGATGCCACCCCATGTCAAGGCCTATTTGTAGCACAAAGCATCATCTCGGGAAGGGAATCGAAAGTATATGATAGGTTCCTGTAACTCTAGTACAAAAACTTCAAGAGGTATTATTGCAGAGTGAATAATGTGCTCATTAGATGTATCATCAAACTTCTTGGAGGGGACTTTGAGAGAAGAGTTAATCACAGCACCCATGCTTTCATCTAGAGGTTTGGATTCTTGTTCATCCAGTTTCCCAAGTTTACCTATATCTGAACCGAGGGCTTGAGTGACAAACCATACAAGTTGCCCTGGTACTCAAATGACCAGATAGTGTTATTAGAAGTATCAAGACAACTACAAAATGGCCACACTCTCCTTGCTAGAAAGCACTAAGCAGTAGTACCATATCCCCTCACATTTAGATAGGGAATATATGCTCTCTAGGTGGCCTAATGTATGAAATATGTAGAAAAGGAGCTTATTGAGTACAATTTGAGCTAGTACACTCCTCGACCAAGAGTGGATCCATATGAAAAACTAAAGAAATTTTTGGGAAAGGAGTACACTCACTTGCATAGGATTTTTACGCTAACTATCTAGATGATAAGGAGGTGCACATGAGGCACTACATGCATATGAAAACATACTTTGTTAATACTGTCAAGCTATTCTCGGTGTCGGATCAAGTCATTGAGGAAGAAAAAATTGTTATTGATCCAAGGTTTGATGTTGTTTCCAACTTTTCGTTTCCCACCATAGATTGGGTTGAGGAAGAGGTCAATGGCTTTGATATTTTGATAAATCCAGTTGAGCATAGCACAATACAATGTTTTGATGCACACGTTGGTCAACTAAAGCTTCAAGGGGCTGATTTGACCTATGGCGAGATTGAAGACGAGATCGAGAGTGAGATAGATAGTGGGACCACAACTACAACTAAGGAAGCTCCCAAGTCTCCTCCAACCACCAAGTCTTTGAAAATAAAGGAGGTGCTAAAACACCAATTGAAGCAAAAAATATATTTAAAAGATCCATCAGAGGTCGAGACCTCAAAGAAAGCTAAGAAATTAGGTGGGTTCTCTAAGATACCAAATTTTAAAGAAAACCCAATGCATGAAGGAGAAGAAGGAGAAGAGGCCAAGCAACCCAAGTCACCACCTGCTACCTTTATTTTTTTTGCTACTACTATTTCTACCATTGTTGTTACTCCTCTTATGGAATCGCAAGCACTAGCTATCTCATACCCACTCACGATGGACATCTTGGTTCACCTTGCCACCACCACACCCATTACACCAATCATGGTAAGAGATTCTTCCTTTTCCACAAATTCTCTACTTTAATCTTCTTCAATCTATCCATCCATGGCAACTCCATTGGCCTCGACCACAACTATACTTGTTCTCACTCTTCTAGAGGTATTTTCCAAACATATGAAAAATATTCCTTTGGAGCTCTCTAGAATGTTAATGAACCCCGTAGTGCAAGCTGCTCTAGCTCAAGCTATTTCCGGTCTCCTCGTCCCTCCTAGAATAGAGCCACCAAAAATGGAGGTGACAATGAAAATATCATAAGAATTGAAGAGACAAGAAAGGGAGAAGGCTGAAAAGGAAAAGGATGATGAACCTGAGGATCCCTTCAAATATGACTACCATGCACATCTAGAGTACAAACACGTAGTCACTGATGAGGTGGTATATGAAGAGGAAGATAGGTCACAATCCTCAGATGAAGAATACATGGAGGATATTGGTGCTAAATATGTAATAGATTCCTCTAACCCAAAGCTCGAAGAGGAGCTGCCCAAACAACTCAAGGATACTAGAGAGAAAATGGAGAGATAGTATTCTGATGAAGAGAAAGAAATTGATAAATATATGGAAATGCCTACTGAGCCTCTATCAAAAGAGTAGGAGACAAGCCTTGAACAATAAGAATAATTACTTCTAAAGAGGGAATAAGAGGAAAGTTTGAAGAAGAGGTTGAAATAAGGAAAAGATCTGAGGTAGAATGACATGTAGAGCTCCTAAAAGAAAAAGATAAGGTACCTAAAGGGGAAGATAGCCCTAGAGAAAAAGAAGAAAAGGCCATATTCATTTGTGACTCAAATGAGGAAGATGAAGATAAAAAATAAAAGGAATCCTTGGATGATGGAGAAAAGGAGATCTAGCATATTCAGAGAGAAGAAGGTGGTCATGAATCACCAAAAGAGGGATCTCAAATTCCCAAGTAGCTAGAGAAACAAATACAGAAGAGGACTCCCACCCTCATGGATCCCAAGGCAATATTAGAGGAAATCTTGGCACGAGCTCAAATAGGAGCTAAGAAATAAAATAATCTAAAATTCAAATCACACATCACAATGGATGTATATGGATCTCAGATTGTGTAAATTGCTACCCCGATAATAGAAAGAGAAGAAGGGGTGACCTAAAATATCTCAAATATTAACCTGGGCACAACTACAAGGGAAGAAAAGATTGATCAACTCCAGGATTTTGTGGCTACAATTATCCATTAGTTGAACAAAGAACAATATTCCAAAGAGGAATTGAAAGCACAAGTGGAAGATCTCAGTGCCTACATACAATAGTGGTCTTCTGGAGAAGAATTACCAACAACATCATCAACCCCGCCGCTGCTAGTATCAAAGGACCACATGGACAAGCTAGAGAAAATAAATAATTAGTCCAAGGATACTGAGGATTATTTCCAGCATGTAATTTACAATGGATATATGGGAATTGGCAACGTCGTTAGAACAATAAACAAGTTTTGACACCTACAAAAACAATTGTAGCCTACCGAGAAGACCTACCATCACTTCATGGAGCTATGTACAAGATTACCTATCCTAAGCTTGAGGCCATCCTGAAGATTCAAAAAAATTATGGGAAAAGGAGTTGGGTCTAGCAAAGAATGATCAGTGACTCATTGAAACATGGAAGATAAGCTTAGACCACCAAAATTTAGTCTTGGTGCAAGTGATCCATGAGGTAGATATTGATTTAGAGTAGGCCAAAGAACACAGGGTGGATGTTGAAGACTATATTAAGCTGATGACAGACAATGAGATGTCGGCCCTCGAGCTTGATGTAGGAAAAATAGGGTTATATTTCCATAAGAAGATGGAGAATGGAACAATATAATTGTTGATGCCAGATTTCATGGAATTCGCCTCCAATGCCTCCATCCAATCCAAACAAATGGCTAAGGCTACGCCTAAGTTCTTGAAGAATTGGAAAAAAATGACAAGCTGATCAAAGAAATTATCATTTTAGGTACTCCAATCGGATATAATGGAATGGGACAAGCTTTGAACAATGATTGGAAAATTTGTGGAGTATACCACATTTCAAAAGGAGGATGGAAATCCTATCATAGATGATGAATTCCTCACTGTTTAGCTATAGCAAAGAGTAATCATCTAGAAGACAAAGTGCTACAGTTTTGGAAACTAGAAGACAAAATAGGCTAGAAGACAAGAATGTATTTTAAATTGTAAAATATTTGGGGGTAGGTGAAACCCTTATTTGTAGTGAATCCTGGCCACACAATGAGATTAAATCTTGGCCACTCATTTTTCTTAGATTTGAGTGGATTTACTTTTTTTTCTATGTTTTATATGCCTTAGTAGCTTAGTTAATGTTGTTCATTGATGCTGAAGAGTTTTTTTTTGTTGATGCCCTTCCATGTTCATGATTTTTTCTATTTGTTGAAGATGAATAGAAGTGTAAAGCTAGTTTGAATATTCATATTGATTATTGCAGTTTAAAATTCATCTTTATTCATGTTTATCGTGAATGAATGGTTGAAAATATACAGACCTTGGAAGATAGCACTAGTTTCATGATACTATAAGTTAATTTGGTTAAGTGGAACTTAGTTTCAGGAAGGTTTTCCACTATAGTGCTCTTCATTGTCACTATTCATCAGTAGTTTCACATCTAGGAACTTCTTCCTTTCCCTTCCCTTTTGACCCTTTCTTTGAAATAGTAGTTTAGGGAAAGTTCAAGCCTCATTATAAAGCTAAATATGATGATAAAACTGGAGTCTATATTGCTATTTTGAGCTTACAACAATGACACATCAATTCAAACTCTTAAGAACTCCACTGAAAGAACCAATTTCCCTCCAACTTAACACATGTAAGGCTGCCCTGTGATTACCAACAAAATCACATAAAATCAACTGAGACATTCCAAGCAAGTCATGACCTGACACCCGAGAGACCTTGGGGTAGTGATTTGTAACTCGTTTGTAGATTTATACCTTTTAAGAGAGGTGATGTACCTATGCATTAGCTGTGTTGAGAAGTGCCAAAAAACCCATAAAAAAAACTCACACTAAAGTAGAAAAACATGGACCAAGAGGGGTCCCAAGGTACCAATAATAGCTAGATGAGATGACAATGATCAAGAGGGATGATCAAACCTCAAGGATCAAGATCACATGGAAAACCAACATATGCACAAAGGAACACACATGCAAATATATATAGAGAACATGTCAAAAAGGCCAATCATACATTGCCAAATATGAAAAAGAGAAAAATAAATAAAAGAGAATTAGATCAAGCTTCAATATTTTTTCCATCCTCATATGGATTAGATCTAGGTTGTTTGTCTAAAAATGCATACTCACTCTGAGGTGACGAAACTCCTGGATGTCCGCCGAGTGAGAAATCCTAAAATGTGAGACATACACTCATGGTTGGTATGCACTCACACACAAGAAAGTAGCTATGGGGAAACTCATGCCTCGGTTAGGGCTTCTTGCTCAACCATACCAAAGTTATACCTCCTGATAACCTTAATTAGGAACCACACAAATGATTTCCAAGCTTCATGTGACAAGAAAACCTTTGTATGCTTGGAGATGATGAACAAATAGGATGGCTCCATAGGCATGCAAGCTATATTGTGCAAGGTGACCATATGAAAAATGAAAAATGAAAAAATTGGAAATGCTCAAAGTATTCTTTCTTAGTTCATTTGAGGTCTTTAACTTATGGAACATTGTGCCTAATGTCTCCAAGAGAGGACCAATCAAAGAATATAAAATTCATAACTTAGGAGATGTAACTTGTGTTTCATCAAGCCACTAAAAGGAATGTAATATACTAAGAGAAATCAATCTCATGAAGTAATTTTCACCCAATGTCATCCACAAAGTGACAAATCAACCATATGAAGCAAGAAGGATACACTAAGAACCATGAAAAAGGAGAAATACAAAAGAATAATGCCAATGTATACCCCCACTTTAAAGAAATTGCTAAACACCATGTTATGAGCAATTACTTTAAAGTAGAAAATGAAAAATGAAAATTAGAAGAAAGACATGAGATCCAACTTGGAAATCCCTATGCCAAGTCATATGTTTCTAATTAAAGCTGCGTCATGCGAGATAAAAAGAAAAGGGAGGGGCTTCCCCAAAAATTAAAACACCAAATACACAAGGGATCTATGGATTTGGGGTCAGTATGTTCTTTGTTGCAATGTTTTTAGAGAGCTTGGAATTTTCATCATCACCCAAATACATATAGAATTGGAATAATGACACAAAGAGAGTGAAAATAAATAAAAACCTTTTGATTCAACATGGAAGAGACATAGGGTGTCTCGACACCTTACGTCATCCCCAAAAGGAAAACACAAGAAAAAGAAAAAGATGAAATGTAAAGGAAAAATAAAAATAAATACTTTTGGGTCAACATGAAGGAGACATGAATGTCTTGATGCCTTGTGTCATCCCCAAAAGGAAAACATAAGAAAAAGGTAAAAAAAAGTGAAAGAGATGTATGACATAGAGAGGAATGAAGTTACAAATAGAGGAATTTCACAAAGAGAAAATAGAATGTCACGAGGGATCACATCATCCAAATTCAACCAACAAATAAAATGAAAAATAAATGATGCAAAATAATAGTAAGGAAAATGAGATTCAACCTATGAGAAAGTCATCTACCTCCCAATCTCAATTTGTATAAGCAGAAGTTGAATGACAAACTTAAGGGACAACGACAAATGCATTACTAGGACAAAGCTAAAAAATTCTTGCCCTCACTAAGTGTGGAGAAAGAATGAGCTGAGGTAGGTGATGGGAAAGGTCATGTAATAGTGAGAAGAGAATTTTCTACACCTATTACATGATAGAGGGGGGGAAAACAAGGCTAGACAATCACACAATGGAATTCATTGCCATCAAAGTGAAAGTTTTTCAATATTAATTGGAAATCACAAAACTCATTGGTACTTTGTCCATGAATTCTATGATATGCACATGTGGGACCTCTTAATCCTTGGGATAGAGTACTAATCTATTAATAGGTGGCAATGTTATTAATTATCTTTTCAAAATAAATAGTAGCTTTAATTCACTTTTGGGTGGCAGATGAGGAGGTTGTAGCTTTTATAACTTGTAAGGTATTTTTCATTTTCTAGATTCACCAACTTCTCTAGTTGAAATTTGTGGAGGAGGACCTGAGGAGATCCTCTCATTTTTATGAATTATTGGATTTTATTTAGGAAGAAAAATATTCATATTGGGATGATGATCTAAGATAACCATACCGTTGCTACAAATCCTTAGATATTCTTTAGGAACATTTTTGTTGCAAGGGGGATTTTTATATCCTATCCCCTTTGTATTTTCCTCAGTTGGCATTTTCTCTAGGAGTTGATGAATTTCATGTTCACCTATTGTATCACATCCCTGTTTTATCAAGATTATGAAGCCTTTTCCATATGTTTCTTGAAGATTGATGGGAGTATTTGTTACCTTGATATCATAAAATGGTTGTTTACTTGCTTAAAGGAACTAGGTTCACCTATTGTAGGGAATGTAGGTTCAACTTTTGTTTCATGATGCAAATAACCAAACATCTCAAGAGGTGGTATGCCGGGAGGATTTGGTTGGTTCATGGATGGATAAAAGGATGCATTAGATTCAAGGTTATAAAGACAATCATTTAAGAACCTATTCATGTTGTCACCATCTTCTCCAATGATGTGAACATCACAAGGAGGATATGAATTAGGAGTTGAGTGAGCATGAGTGAGTTCAATATCATTAGGGTCATTTCAAAAGGCACAACTTAACACATCCACTAAGGACTTAAATGACATACAAACTTTTCTAAAGAACATATCCATGATGCAAATCTTAGATTCTAAACTATGCAACAATATTGTGAATGCAATTTTAATTTTTAAGCAATGCACAAGATTAATGAATGTAACCTAAATGCACTGAATTGCAAAGTAAAAAAAAAGGGTAACAACAACAAACAAAAACTCAGAAATTGAACTGTAAATGCCAAAAAATGTAGTACAAAATATGCAAAGGGAGTGATTCGCCCAAGGTGGCGAATGAGTTCAAGTACTAATTTTTTTGAAAATTGTCAGAATTTTGAATTAAATTTTATGCTTTTTATGTTTTCTAATCCAGGTCTAAGATGCAAGTGCAAAATTTAATTCATTTTCAATGAAATTAAGTGCAAAAATGCAAGCTAAATGATCTTTAACTAATGCAAAAATTGAAACCCTAGAATGTAAATTAACCAATGTAAAAGCTAATGCAATGTTAATGCAAGCTAAATATAGGATGTAAATGAACTCCAAATCATAATTATAATACTCTATATGCAAGTTCACCAAAATGAAAAGAAGAAAATTGGGGGCTCTCTTTCGCTTCTAGGGTTTTGGACCTAAAAGGAGAGAGGTCAATCTTCACACATTTCACTCAAGAACAAGCCCTTGAGATTTCAATGCAAAGGAGATTGAAATATTACAAAGGTAATTTCATAGGTGATAAATGATGTCAAATGAGGCATTCACCACCAAGTGTAAACTTGGAAAAGACAATGAGTTGTAAAACACAGTGTGATATGCAAAATGACCTAGAAAGATGAATAAAATGCAGTAAAAAGCTATGAAACTGGAAGTGTGCACCTAGAAGATTGAAGAAGATAGAATGGAGGTCTAGACCATTGAAAAATATATTGTTGAAGCTGACTAGGACTCATTCATCGAACTAGGTGAATCAGTCCAATTTCCTGGAAAATGTACTAGAATAGGTTTTAGCCAAAAGGGTATCCAGATCTGTAAAAATATTGATCAAGCCTATATAGTGGAACTCATTTTCCAATAGTGGTAAATCAGTCCACTTTTTCTTTTTCAAAATTTTTGAACTGTATTTTGTGTCTCTTAGTCTACTTTTCTCTTTTTGATTGGTTTTTGAATCTAAATCTACAAAATTCCACCTTTAGGTCTTCACCAAGCCTCTCCAAGGTTGAATGAAAAAATTTCTCCAACTTTTCTTCTTAAAAAATATACAACCTAGACCTATAAATCACACACAAGAAGAGGGGAAAATGTTGTGGGGTTAGAGAATTGGGGTTTTCCTTGGTCAAACCCCTTATTGGTAATTAAACATTTAAATGAAAGAAAATATTAATGGAGAATGATGAATGAACAAATGAAAATGTTGCAACTCACCAAACCCTAGTAATAAGGTGACATGAACATGAAAGTAATGGCTAAATTGGATGTGGTTCCTCATTCTTTCTTGAATGATTTTGATCTTGAATGCAATGGTTGCTTAAATAAAAAACCCTACACCACAATTGCTAGCTCTAAAACAACACGATGCAATCTATCTTTGACATGATGAATAGTACTTGAAGAAAGCTCTAGAATGCTTGATAATCTACCCTTGAATTCCTTGAATTCTCTTGCTCGAATGCTCTTGTGAACTCAATTTTCTATAGGGATTCTCTCACAAAATTCTTAGGCGATCTCATGAATGCTTAGATTAAAATGAGTGAAAGAACCTTATATTTATACTCAACTGTTGAAGAATTCCCAAAATTGCAACACTACAAGCTGACATCAAATCCAGGAGAATAAAATCCCACTAAAAATTTGATTTAAATTTGAATTTTGGTCACACGAGATTCATTTTCCCAAGGTGGACAATGAGTCTGATCACACATAATGTATGGGACCAAAAATGAAAAGTGTCTAGAAATGTGTGAAACCTGCATCAAGGCCAAAGTGGCCTAGGTGGGACTCATTCACCCAACATTTTGAATGATTCCCAAACACTAAATTTGTGCCACACAAGGGTGATCCCACAAAGTTGGTTTACAATTTCTAAGAGGAAATGTTTTTTGCTGAAATCACATATTTTTAGAAAATATAATGATTTAAGCCTTTAAAATTTCCATTTTAAGGATTCCAATTGAAGAGGGTTTGATCAAACCACCTTAAATCATACCCCCTTGGATAGAACTTCACTAGTTTTAAACCATACCTATAAATGAGTCTCCTTTACACCTATCAAAATGTTGATAAAAAATCACTTTTGATTTACCTTTTGGGGGATCAAATGAATTCATTTAAAATTTATTTCGAATGATTATGGTAGTCCTCAAAATGAGATATCTTATGAATATAATTTTAATATATTTTGGTTTTATTAAACATAGGTTTTTCATCGAAAATCAAGCTCTTTGTTTTGCACATGTGGAAAAATAGAAAATTATCAAAATATATATTTTTTAAATATTTTCATGCTAGGTATTGATGTCCTCGATCCATTAAAAAAAAAAAATCAATTTCAATACATACAAAAAAATTTGTGTTGTATACAGTCTGCCTATGTCTGAGTTGCAATTGGTTTGACTTCGAAACTTTATCAAGGAAAAAATATTCAATAAAAAACTATGAGACAAAATGAAAGTGCTAGATATCATAGTTACAAATCTAAATTTGAAAAAATTATAATTTTATCCTTCATACAAAAAAATTTATGTTGTATATGGTGAGCGTCACTTTTTAAAAATGTTGTTTTCTGAAAAACACTAGTTTTCACGGGAGATGGAAAAACAAGTGCAATCTTATTCCAAGAATTTTGAAAAGAATATTTTTTGAATCTAAAGAAAAAATGTGATGAGACTCTAGTTTGCATCATCTTCAAATTCCTCACGGTTTAGCTGCTATAGGTGCCCAAATGTGAAGATTTAGTTAAAAATAATAATTTCAGTGTCCAGTTTGGCCAAAAATTGTAAACAACTATTGTGGGATCACCCACAAGCTAGGAACACCTAAATTATGATTGGTGTTGGGATTATCCTCGAAAGGATGCAATAAATGAGGCTTGTGGATGCAAAATAGGGTCAATTAAAGCATAATAAATTCCAATTATTAATGGAAAGCCAAGAGGAATTTGAAAGTGTGTTAAAAAACTTTACAACACTCCAAATAATGCAATATTAAGATTATTTATAATTAAGATTATGTTCATTATCCTTAGTTAATTGAGAAAAACCTAGAAAAGTGTGAAAGTGTGTTACAACACTTCACAACACCTTTGCAAGGTACCAATTAAAAAATATATTTCACAAGGGCCCAAGACCTAATGTGAATGTTCTATCCACACTACAACACTAAATCAAGGCAACATTAAGCCAAAATCTGCAAGGAAGGCCCAAACGAGTGTGAAAATTTCCAAGGAACTATTTTTTGACACTACAGTTGGTTATTAGGTTAATGAATTATTATCATGTGCCAAAGGAGGGGGGAAATAACATTCCACTTGGTAGTTCATCTTCTATTAGAGATTTTTTGGAAGTGAATGGTTCACTACAATGTGAATATTGACATGGTAGTATGGAAGTGATGTCATTAGTATAATTGATGGACCTTGATATAAATTTAAAGTAACAACTAATAGATAAGTGATTTGGGTGGTGTTTGGAAGTGTGAGGTCACATGCCATAATGGTGGTTGAGTTTATTTTTCCCATGTGTGTATTCATCCCTTTTCTTAAAAATAATTTTTCATGTTGTGGCAATGATTCAAGACTAGATCTATATTCCCTTAGGTGATGGTTCATATTAATAGAAATATGGGTATTTATTCTCCTTTTATTGGTAGTATATTCTTTTCTTAGTGGTAGATGTTATTTTTCGAAGGTTGGTGACTTATTTATGGACCTCTCTATCATTGTTAGACCCATTGGTGTATGCCCATTCTATTATGATATGATTAAAAATAGTTCAAGAAGTGGTATTAAATATGTCAGTGATTGAAGCTTTATTATATGGGTAGTTTGGAGGTAGTTATATAATTTCCTCTTTCTAGCCATTTGTATCTCTAATGGTGGTTATTTGAGGATACTGACCCTTCACATTTTAGTAGTGATTTCAGGATAGTGAACGTTCATCTAATTTTTGTAGTAAAGTACTCGTCAATTAAATTTTTTTTTGATGTATTAGAGTGTTACATCACTACCCTACATTATTTATTACATATGGATTAGTGCATTGGAATTTGTGTCTTTGATGATATTCCTATGAGTAATATAACGAGGATAAAAAGGTAGAGTATGATCATGGTTAATACTTGGCCCAGGAAAAGTATACATAATATATTTCTCACATGGTTATTTGTAGGAATCTTGTTCAATTATCCTAAATGATGCACATTATCTTATCAACATGTCATTTGGGTTTGAAACATTACAGAAAATGCTCCTAGAAAGTTGAGTATGCTTCAATAATCTATGGATGATTTTATTAAATTTTTTAGGATCCTAATCTAATTACAATCCCTCCTATTTATCCATTAGATACTACTAAATAACTTCCCATATCACAAAGTGAAGGATAGATCACTGATTTCTCTCTATTTGTGATTAAAATCATAAAAATCCTTAATTTTTAGAAGAAATAAGGGTAACCAAAAATAAATTTGAGAAACATTAAAAAATAAAATGGAACAAAAATAGGACTAAGATAAATTTTCTTTCCATGTTTGACAACCTATGGAGCACAAGACTTATTTTACCACCATATCTTGACAAGACATGTATTTTGAATTATTTGGCATGTTTGGTTTCATCTTTATAATTTTAATTAATTGCATGTACCTCAAACTCTACTACTAAGAAAGGTGTCCCTGTGTGTCTTATATTATTATGTATATATTTGGTCCCTTTTCCCTCCATAGTTTATATTTTTATCCTTTTATACCCTATTTTCACAAGATTTACATGTTTATACATTTCTATTTAATTTCATATTGTTAGGATTATTATCTCGTTAGCACATTTCAAACCTATTGATCTTAAAATATTGTTCTTCTCCCAAACAACCTTATGGGAAATTAAATGAGTGGGGTACCTAGTTGTGCCTCATTGAATAACCTCTGAGATTGTTAAATAACTCAACTCTTCTCTAGGTATGGGGAAAGGGAGAAAGAAATGCATAAATGAAAACTAAAGGTGGTGATGTGCCAAAGGTTTTAGAACATTTCAAAGCCCCTTAATGACTATACTTTTTGATAAAGTGAACAAAAAATGCCATAGACCCTTCATTGTTGGGAGGAGAACGAACAACTAAGGATGATGTAGGCACAAATAAGTCATTCAAATCCCTAATGGGAATCACCTATTAAGGTTCAAGAAGAAAAAGGAAAACCCAGCTTCAAATAGGATACTTCATATTCTTACAAAACTATTCACTTAATAGAATTACATGAAACCATTAGAAAATTAAACAAGAGATTGAAAGATTATCAAGATATGATTTGATTTATATAAGATAAGGTTCAAATATCATAGAAACTTAACAATTGAAATTTTATTAATCAAGACTTATATATATAAATAACGAGAACACATAGCATTCAATAAATAAAATTGAGAATAAAGCATAAAACAAAGGCCACACAGGCACAATCTGATACAAATTTTTCCTTGATATATTGGTGAATAAAATTATAAGGTCAAAAAAATAAATAAGTGTCTTGACATCAACTGAAAAGGAGTGATTTAAATCTCTACAATAAATCTATTATCTCTTATCCTACTGCTACCGATATTTATCTATCTAAATTTATATCATCTCTAGGAAAACCTCCCTTTTATAGCAAAAGGGGAGCATAGAGGTACAAAGAACTCTTTTCCACCAAAGTTGAAAACCCTAATAGGTGTTGCCATTAGGTAACCTCAATTCTGATAAAAAACCATATCTGATCTAATTAATAAAAATTGACCTACTTCCATAATGAAAATGGGTGGTGACAGCTCGATGACTCAAATCTCCAATAAGCCTTGTGTTGGTCTCCTTATTAGAAGGAAGATATGGCCTTGAATTCTTACCTCTATCTAATTTGATTTGATGTTGGTCATAATGGTGGCATCAAAAGAGCATGACTCCAGGAGTGATGGAGGAACTAAAACATTACCACTTGACAATATGCAAAAGCCTTTCCCTGATAGTGAAGAGAACTCCCTGAAAAAAGATAGGTTTCATGGTGAGCAGGCAAGCATTCTTCAAAAAAATATGTAGCAGCTTCAAGGAAAATAGTCATGGGGAATGGAAGACATGTGTATATCATTGAGCCTAAAGAGAAAGAAAAACTCAAAAATGTAGTGCAACCACAATGTGGCACCATTGTGCACCTTTCCACCAAAATATTCTGACAACCTCCAAAACATCCATTGACATGACAAGTGGCAAGATAGATATGTGAATCAAAAGAGAAAAGGACCTCAAGGTTGAAAGATATATGTGGGCCTTGGGGCTTTAATAAAAGAAAAAATAAATAAAACACTTAGATAAAAAATGCCTCACAATTATAATGACTCACTAGGGGTCTTTGTCTATTGAGGCATGAACCCTGATACACAAACAACATAAAAATAGAGAAATTTGTGATTCCTTAGAGCTTGGGGAGGGTAGAGTGTAGGAATTCCCAATTTTCATTAGAAGGAAACACCAATGCATGTAGCATCTCTGAAGCTTGATTGAGGTCAAATATTTCCTTGAAGGAAATTTCTCCCTATTTTCCTTGGATCACTCCAATGAGAGGAAAGAGTCAAACCAAGGGGAGTAGCATATTATTGATCTCTTCAGCTATAAGTGGTGAGCTCAATTTTTCAAGCTTTGATTGGTCTTGTTGCTTGGCCTACAAGGCTTGTTTGAGTTTCTCTTTAGTGAGCACTACTCCATTTTGTGAAAATGGAGACAGGAAGTCCAAAAGAACTTAGGCTTTGATATCCTCTCTTCTCACCAATATTTTTAGTTAGTGTTAGTTGATAATTTTTTCCCTTCTGGGAGGCCTGGTTGCATGTCATGAATCCATTTTCTTTCTTGGTAGCTGCTCTTTGGCTTGAAATCCCAATGCTTTCTAGAATATCATCAATCACATTGTACAACTTAGCTATCAAAATGGTTGATTCAGCAACTCGAGGGGTGATTGTACTTAATATTTGGTTGAATATTGGGCCTACCCTTGCATTCAACAATTGTGCATTAGTTATGAAGCTTAGCACTAGCCTCAAGGTCATCGTTGAACCTTTGATTATTTCCCAATGGGAAAATAATAACCTCTATGCTAGCAGAAGGAGTTTAGATTATTTTTCCATAGTTAATTCATCTTGGAATTAACTCTTTAATCTGTATTTCCTCCTTCAATTAGTCAACCTCTATTCAAGTTCATTGAAGCTCTTCTCTTGCCTGAGGTTAGGAAATAGCCTACTTTCTTTACATCTCGGTCTTCTCTTTCTTTAATTGCTCACTCAACTTTTTAGTTTGATCTATGGCTTTAGACCACATTACTACCATCTCCTACAACTCTCTTCACAATTCAACATTGATACTATTCTGTTGGCCCAAAGTGTCAGTGAATTCTTTTTGTTTTCACTATGATTCCTCTACAGTCTATTGCATTTGGTTTTTCACTTGTTTAGTCATCTTGCACTCAATCTCAACCTCGTGCATCATTTTTTGAACCTCGGCTAAAATTTGATCCTTCTCTTTGTATGTCTTTTTCCTGCCTAATATGGGAAATATCCATGTATTTTTATCTTATCTCTACTGGGTGTTTGCCAATAGTGGCTTTCAAGGTATCCAACTCCACCTCCCAATTCTTTAATTTATTTTCTATCTTGGTTTAGAAGGTGTACACTTCCTTTTGTGTGGCTTTGGCCAGGCCAATTTTTCCCTAGGAGCATAGCTTGAATTCATATTCAAACTTATGTATTGAATCTCATAGTCTTCATACCTCATTTCTCCCTTAGGCTTGGAGACCAGTGACTTCATATCTAAAATAATCAAAGACTTCCTCTCTTCATCAAAACATGCCTCTAGCCTTGCAGAAGCCAGATCTCCTATGGTCTTCACCAATTGATTATGCTTTCTCTCCTTCTGAGCATGTTTTATTAATTCTACTTGAGTCTAAAGATTCTATGGGGACTAAATACTTTGTGCAGTATAATGATAGAAAAGGTACTCCCTATCATGGTCCTGATTTAGTGTTGTAATATGTTTAACATATTCACATTAGTTCTTGGGAACTTGTGAACTAAATTAACTAAATGGTACCTTATTTAAGAGTGTTGTAAAGTTTTGTGACACACTTTCACACTTTTCTATGGTTTTATTAAATAATTGGGCTTCTTTATGCCTTATTTTTCATCCACAAGCCTCATTTAATGCATATTTTTAAGGATAATCCTAACGTAAACCAACATACAATCATAATTTACATATTTTTAGGGTGTTTGGCCCAAATTTGGTGGTCTAGGACTCATATTCCACCTTGGGCATATGGGTCCCAACTAGGGTTTTGGGCCCCAATTTGGATTTCACACCTTTCTAAGAATTTTTTAAAATGGTCCCATAATTTAGGCCTAATGGGACTCATATGCCACCTTGGGTGTATGAGTCCCATGTGGCCCAAAATCAAAATTAATTCAAATTCTTGGAGGGATTTTATCCTCCTAGATCTGATTTCAACTTGTAGTGTAATTATGGGAATTTTTGCATAGTTAAGTATAAATACAAATTCCTTTCACTCATTTTACACCTATCAAGTTGAATGAGCATACTTATAGAAAAGTTGAGTTCACAAGAGAATTTAAGTTATTACAAGAGAATTCAAGAGAATTCAAGGGTAGATTATCAAGTATTTTAGAGAATTATTCAAGAATCAAACATCACATCAAAGTCATCATGTATCATGTTTGTTTTTGAGCTAACAATTGTGATGTAGGGTTTCATGATTCAAGCTAGCATTCAATTCAAGATCTATCCTATTCAAGAGAGTCAAGATCTACATCCATTGGAGCCACTTCATACATTTTAGCAACACCTTATTGCTAGGGTTTGTGTGTGATTTTTAGGTCTAGGTTGAAGACACATTGAAGAGAAAGTTTGGACAAAGTTGTCAAAGTGTTCAAAAGTTGACACCTTGCATTTGAGATACTTGAAAGACTTCTACAGGTTGCAAATCAAGGTTTCGGATCTTGAAATTAGTTCAAAAGGATAGAGTAGACATTGAAGACCAAATTCAAACCTTGTAGTTCCAAAAAACTATAACTAGACTGATATACCAGTTCTGGCATATGAGTCCCGATTTAGATCATTTTTCAAATCTTTGCAATTGCAGATACCCTTTTTTTAGAAACTAGTTCCTACCCAGAAACCCAAATCTAGGACTAAATCGCCTACTCTAGTGTATGAGTTCTAGCAAGCTTTAAAATCATTGTTTTCAACATTTCAAAGCTTCATCCAATCTTCTTTAGGTTTCTAGGTGCACACCTTTTATCTTGCAGCTTTCTATTTCATTTTACATACTTTTCTAGGTCATTTAGTGAAGGATTGCATTGCATTAGGTTTAAGCATTACAACTTCCATATCATTTATCTTTCCAAGCCCTAGCTTGGTAGTGAAACCCTCATTATTTTACAATCATACCTTAGGAAAACCCTATTACAAGTTCTCATTTTCCTTTGCATATATTGGATTGAGATCTTTAGGGTTTCCCTTCAATGAAATTATTGTGAAGTGGGTTTTCTTTATGTCTTAAACCATACAAAAGAAAAAATCCCCATTTTTTGTTGTTTCATGTAGAAAGGGGGACACTAGGAGGAAGGCCATAAAGGGTGGCACTGGTTGTACTTCTAGATGCTATAGCTTGAGGAGATGCAAAAGGGATGGCTATAGGTGAAAAAGGTGGGATACCTCACAAATGTTGTGAATATAGATAAATCATCGAGGTGATAGGTGCAGTGGTGGAAATTAGTGGAAAATTCCCATAAGTAGACAATGGAAATGGAATATGTAGTGTGGGTGGTTTCGAAAATGAAACCTAAGCCTACGATAAACTGATTAAGGTTTATATCACAACTGGAGGGGATGACACATGTTCAACATGTGAGGCTTCCATATGAGGCTCATCATAAAATATGGTCAGGGTATGTTAAGGATAAGTGGATCAAAATCGGTAGATGGGGGATTATGTTCTATAGATGAGGGGGTAGTAGCTAACATTGAAGCAGTGTAAGAAAGAATAGTGGGTGTGAAACTTACTTGGATTGTTGGGGCTGTAGACATTCATGGACTATATTATGTTTCTTCTCCTTCCTTATCTAAGGAACCTTTCTCACCTAGGGCTTGGATTCTCCTTCTCTTTAGATGGGGGCACTCATTTCTCTAGACCCTTTAGTAGCTAACCCTAATGAACCTTTCACCTTTTGAACCAAGTCAAAGACTTCATTGAAGATTACCATGTCTTATTTTCCTTTATCAAAATGTTGGGAGACGATGATACCTATAGCTAATTTTTCCATGCTACTTATTTTTCCTTCCCCTTCCTAGTTTCAGTCATTGGAGGAGGTGAGTTGGCACCCTAGACACTCTCTTGTTTGAGATCTTGATCCATTCATTCATCCATATTGGACCCAGCCTCTTTATCATAAATGTCCTCAAATTATTCTTCGATGGGGATAACAACAAAAAAGGGAGATATCTATTTTATTTTCTATCGATATCTCTAGAAATTAGTTTATTTCCTTTCGGACCATGCCCTCTTCCTTAGATATTTCTTGAAAGATGACCATTTGAAAGCATGGGTTGAACTCTGATATGGCATTGTAGAAAGTGAGCAATGGAGACCATACAAATGGTATGGAATCCAAATCCACATAGGAATTTTGGTTGTCTAGGGTTGTATTTGTTTCTTTCCTCCCAGCATAGTTGGGACTCATGTCAGAAGCTCAGGTGATTTTTCAAATTGTACTTCCATTTATTACGAGCCTAAGAACAAGATAGGCCAACTTTCTTATCAATAGTTGTTGATTCTCCCTCTTTATAAGAATCACTTTTCTATTTCCAATAGTAATGGGAGTTACATGAAGGAGCTTTTTCCTCCTTCCAGTACCATAATTAAGATCCATAATCGATAATTTCTAATATATCTTTAGGGAAAGAGTATTGGTTGTCACATACCTAGGAAGCCAAAAAGGCTTGCCTATAAACCCATGGCATCTAATAAGATTGAAATCCAACCCCATGTATCATTCTATTGGGACTTGATGATTCTACATCCATTCTAGATACCTAGGAGGAAACCTTTGCAAAGGCTTCTAGGATAAATCTTGAAGCACGAGATTCAAGAAATATTTGATAAAAAATAATAATCGTATATGCTCGAAAGCACATGGGTCCATAATAAAACTAGTTTCAACAACCATGAACTACTAAACCTATCAAGTCATAATCCCAAATGGTTGAAAAAATAAGGTTCTAGTGTAGAATCAAATGAAGCAAGAATGATGAATACCTGAAATTAAAATAATGGTGGTACTTGCTCAAGTGATCAAGCATCCTCTCAACAATTATTGTGGTGAAATTGTATAGGCACTTCCCTTTCTCTTTCTTGAGCTTAAAATCTAAACCCGCTTGGTACTCATGAACATTGTCATCGCAGTCTAGAACATACATGAAATCCAACATAGAAAACACATCTTTCAAGTCTGATTTGAATAGACTAAATGGTAGAGGAAATGTAGACCATTCATCTTTAGATCCCTTACTTATTTCATCCTTGTAAAAAGACATCATATCTCTTTGAATTCTCTAGAAATTATTAATATCATCTTTCAAGAAAATATCAACCTTCATACAAGAAGGGATTCATAACATATCCTAGACTAATACAGAACTAATGGTGACTTTGAGCTTGCCACCTTTGATGGTTTTTCTTGCCTTGTCTAACTTTTCAGCACAAATATCCACCAATTTTGGGCATGGATGAGTGTAGGGAAAAATTCACTGTGGTAAACCATAGTGTTAGATCCTTTCTCCTAGTTCGATATCTTTTCTCGTTGGTGACTTGGTGACCATCTTCTACAAATCCCCTTCCTGTAAACCTTTAGAGTTTGTATGCATATTTGAATCAAATATATTATCTACGAAATCCTTGAACACCTTTGGATCGATTCCATTTCTGAGCATCACTCTTCTAGTGATGGGAAAGTCTCATTCTTCTAGCATTGGTACACTGGTGAAGGATATATCCCCAAATATGTCAACATATGCTAGCTAGGAGAAAGCACCCCTACCAGAGGATGATGCTTCGACAACCATTATTGTAATTTTTTGAAATGTTTTTGCAACAATTGCTTCTAGACTTAGAGAATTTTACTTCTACAAAGATCGCACACTTAGATTTTTTTTTCTTTAGTGAGAAATTTACTCATGCATTCAAGATTAAATGGATGGCTACCAATGCTAGCCTTTGGAGTACTGCTAATGAATGGTAATGTGTGTAGTACAAACACCTACATTGTTTGGAAACATAACCTCTTCCTTGGGAAGGGAGTTTCAGTACATTCCTTACTCATTTTCTGGAAAAGGACATCCTTGAAAAATGTGAGACATAATTAGAAAGGACGTTTGTTTTAATTAAGCAAGAAATAGATTTTGATGATGGTATTTTTAGGTGGTAGAGTTGTTTGATGATCACAAAGGTGAAAAAAGCATGGCAATGTGCTATATATCTATTTATTGATATTATCACCTACATTTAATTCCAAACCCCTACAAAATCCTTGACATATGGTTTTCCTTTATCTCTTGTTGCATAATTTCATTTCTTGTTGTCGTTCTAATAGGGAAAAAGGTTTTCCATTTACCAGCTTTCTGGTTCACATTTTTCTATAAATATATTGTCACCTTCACCAAAATATTCATTAAGTCTACAATTTTTGTTGTTCTTTCTTTTTCCTTTAGAGAAAAAATGGTTACTCCAATTATACTTTTGAGTCAGAAGTTGTAGGACTCTTTTGTTGAATAAATCTCTAATGGTAGAATCTAATGCCTCTTGTAGACCAAAGACCCACTATCCATTATCACGTTCAAGTGGTTTTTTTCAAAAGACTACATCATGGACCTAAACCAACATT